>JAPDSC010097686.1:0-16395 GCA_026290005.1 Latrodectus geometricus | reverse complement strand
CATCTTCAAAGTTAGCAACACGAGAGCCTATTCTAAGGACTAGGCAAAGAACTATATACACAGCAGGAAGACCGCCTTGGTATGACACCCATGGGCAACTTGTTGAACCTTTTGTGATAGGTAAGAAATGAATATTTCTTGAAAAACATTAAATAATTGAAACTATGTAGCATTAATCTGGAAATATTTTCCCTTATCTTATAACTAAATACTAAATCCTGTCTTTTAATTGACTATACTTACAGATTCAACTCCTAATTTTGCAGGAATGTTTGTTGTCATTTGAAATCTATTTTAAATTATTATATCTAGCCATATTTGCCCTATTTTAAAAAATAACTGTAAAATAAAAAAAAGGAATTCAATTATGTATAAATTTGCTAATTATACTTGTGTTTTCATCTATATTAAACTTATTCTTTCATAGAAATATTACTTGTGATATTTTAATTTTGAAGCAGCTTTAAATTATAAGTTAATAGTTTTCAATACACTTAATTTGCAATTCTATTTTTAGTCTTAAATTTTCTTGGGCAGATATTACTTTCTTTAATCTAATAAATACAAGCTTTATTTTAAAAGGATTTATTGCATTTTTTAAATTTAAATTGACACTGTAGTTTTCTACATAAAGAGCTCATTGTCTAGGTATTTGTGGTGGTAGCGCTTCAGGAAAGACTACAGTTGCCAGAAAGGTTATTGAAGCATTAGATGTTCCCTGGGTCACATTACTTAGCATGGATTCTTTTTATAAAGTGAGTCCATTTTCTGATGAACTTAATGATATATTGTATAAAACAAATTCCAATTGAAATTTTATTTACAATTTTTAAATTTATTGCTAAATTGAAAATTTATTAATAACATTTTGGGACTTCAAAATTAATTTTTCTAGAAGATCTTGTATTTTTAAGGAATAATTGAACTAAAAATTATGATTAGTTATAATAATAATAATAGTGGAGTAGAAGTACAATTAAAATTGTTTGATCATTCAATTTTTATTCTTCATTTAAAATATGAAAGTAATTTAAAAGTAAAATTTTAAACCAGTGCTGAAGTCTTATAAAACACATATATCATGAAAATAGTTCATGCACAACTATGATAGTGTTTGTATATCTAATTATTCACTACAAAAAAACTATAGTGATTGTTTCTATTTTCTTATAGCAGTAATATATATTTTTTGCAAACATAATTTGTATTTTTTCAGGTACTAGATGAAAATGATCATAAATTAGCAAAGCGGAATGATTATAATTTTGATCACCCTGATGCCTTTGATTTTGATCTGCTAATTGAGACATTAAGGAAATTAAAAGAAGGGAAAAGTGTAGATGTTCCAATTTATAATTTTGTTTCACATTCCAGAGAAAAAAGAATGGTACTAATTTTGAATACATTGATTCAACATTTCTTTCAAAGATATCAAAAATTTCATTCATTACTCAGAAGTTTTCATTAATTATACCATTTAATTAATAAAAAAATGTACTTATTTTAAATACTTTGACTGTTATTATATAATGCAAATTTAGTAGGACTAATTACTATCTTATTAATTCCTATACATTAAAATAAGTAATACAAAATATCTGATTATTTGAAATATTTTTAGAAGTATCTTGGGAATTTCGTACTCAATTCAATTTTTCATTAAATATTGATTTTTCATTTCAAACTTAATATGAATATTTAAAACAATATAAATCTAGAATAAGTATTTAGAATGTTTTATTACTTATAGGAAAATTATGTTTCTTTATTACTTGTTAAGTTAGAGTTAAACATAATCTTTCCATGATTTGCGAGATTGTTTATTTGTATATTTATATCTGATATATTCTGCATTATAGAAAACAATGTATGGAGCTAATGTAATTATATTTGAAGGAATACTTATATTTGCACATAAACAACTTATTGAGGTAATGTATGGATTTTTATAAATTTTATTTGCCTTTAACTCATTATTTATTCAAATATTTTTGTGATAATTTAATATACAGTTTTCAAATAACATTAAAAATATTTCCATTTTTTAAGGAAAAATTCATCTAAATGAGGTAAAATATTTTTAGGAACAAAATAGAATTTATAAAAAATATATTCTAGCATTTTTTAAACAATATAAATTTGGAAAAAAAAAAGTTTTTATTCATGTTAAATTTTTCATAAAATACTTAAAATGATGTTTTATCTTGTAAGATTTTCAAACCACTGTTCCTGCTTAATTTGAAATGCAAAATTTCTATATGTGAGTCAAATTAAAGTTTTACTTAGAACTTGGCATAATTTAGTTTTTGGATTAAAGTAAATTCGGTTATTTCTTTTAATCAGATTTCTCAAAATGGTGTAAAAAAAAATCTACTGCTTATTTAAAATCATTAAATAAGATTCTTTATACATATTTAAAGTTATTTCTAATCTAATAGCATTATTTAATATCACATGACAAAGAAATGTAAAATAATTTCTTAATCAAGGGATAAAGCAAAGTATAAAATAAATATTTAAGGCATTAGAAAGTCCTATTAAAGGTAAATTAGCAATAAGAATAAATTTTTTATTATTTTCATTTACTATAGACACCAATTTTGAAAGTAAATGAATAATATAAAATTCATTATTAATGCTGAAGATATAATTGTATGAAGTATATGAGTTCATGTTGAATAAAAACTTGGAAGGAATTCTAACTCGTCAAATTAAAATGTTACTGTATCAAATAGTCAGAAACAAGAAAATATTATATCAAGACCATTTAATATAATATTATCAATCAACCAACCTAAAGATTAATGATGACAAAGATAAAAAAATAAATAAAAAAATTATCTATAATTTCTGAAAACAAGTGAAAAAAATATGGAAATGTATCATCATAACAATTTATATTCACAATTTGTAATATTTGGACAAATGCATTTGAATGAAATAGAGAATATAATGGTACAGAAATTTAAATTTGTAAAGATTGTAAAAATTTAATTTCTGTATCAGTGAAAGTAAACAAAATGTATCCAACATGATTAGAATTGACATTAATAAAATTGGAGAATCTACATTGAATGTAAAAAATAAATAAATAAAAAAATTTAGTTTTTAAAAAATAAATTGCAGTGAAGTAGACTAAAATTATATAATATTTAGATATTTCATGAAAAAATTTTACTGTAAAGTTTTTAACTTAAAAAATAATCTTAAGTCAAAATTCCTTAATCTAAAAACATCTAAACATAATCATGTGAAGGTATATGTTAAAAAAACTACATAAAATAAATAGAAAATATTTTCTTTTTATAGATGATGGATATGAAAGTTTACATAGAGACAGATTCAGATATTCGTCTAGCTAGAAGATTGAGACGAGATATTATGGAAAGGGGCAGAGACCTTGAAGGTGTTTTAAAACAGTATGAAAAATTTGTAAAACCTGCATTTGATTATTATATTGCACCTACTGTTGTTCATGCTGATCTTATTGTTCCTAGAGGTTTGTATATTCGTTAAAAATGTTATTTTCTTGTGATGTTTTTATTTTATTTAAAATTAACAAAAATTTAATATGTTTGTTACTTTAATTATTTTATAATTTTGACATCTCAATTTGAAAGGCTATTATTTATGATTTAGATAGTAAAATTGAACTTTTAGTTCATTTGTTAATAAATATTATGTTTTAACTTTCTTACTTAAGCACCTGAATCAGCTTTCTGACTAGTTTTTTTTTTGTTTTGTTTTGTTATTATCAAATAACGATTTTGATGAGCAGAAAAGAAATTTCAATTATTCTGCAATATTTTTATCTTGTGTTAAATGTTGCAGAAGAAGTGTTGAAATTTCTTTATAGGCTTATGTATAATATGTATTTGTTACATATAAATCGCAGTTTATCTTATTTCATTAAAGTATCAGAATATTTAATGAATAATTTGAAATAAAGACAATCATTTTATATATTGCTTTGAATTCATGTGAATTTAGATAAATGTTGTGTAAGTATCGTTTCAGCTTCTAAAGTTTTGCTTAAATATTATACAATAAAAATAAAATATAAATATTTTTTTTTATAAATTTACTTTCCATGAAAAAAGTCAAGGCAGAGTAAGGAATTACGATTTTATAGAATAATAATTCTAATTTAAAATTATTAGAAATATAATTTTTAAAAATATATACTTCTAATATTTTTAAATTAAAAATGCTCTAGAAATAAAGCAGTACACACTTTGATAACCTTTACACAACTCTAATAATTTATATAATTTTACTTTTGGGGAATTCATTTTGTAAGAAATCTTACGAATTTCAGAAGCTAGAATATTTTAAATTCCGAGATCTCGTATGCACATGCAAGTATACACACAAAATTTTACTATTAAAGTGCATTCATTTTTTTGTGTTTAAAATTTAGAAAATTAGTATAAAATAAAATTTAGAATTGAAGTTCATTATCTGGTGTAAGTTTATGAAAAATTTTATATGTAAAACATAGCATTCTACAAATATGTAGTTAAAAACTTTAAAGCTAAATATTTTTATGAACAAGAATATTTATGAAAATGTTGGTAATAGTTAAATCAGATCTTTCTATCCAATCATAGAAATAAACCAGAGAAATTATTTATTGATCGTTGTGTCTAAGTGCCTTATCAAAATTTTGTGTTGCTATTAAAATTGTGTTTTTATTTCTTAAATAGCTAAACAATTTTTGACATTTTTCTTTTGATATTGTGGAAGCTCTACTAAAAATTATCCTTTATAAATTTTGAATATTCGAATATTAGATCTTAAAAATAAGTTTGGATAAGATATACACTATGTATATATTGTACACTTGATTAAAATACTCCATTTAAATGATGTGTTATTTATTTTCCATTTTAAAAATTTATTCATTCGCAATATAATTGCTTAAATAAATGTTATTTATTTTAAAATTCAAACTACATTTAGTTTTTCTATTTCAGATTATTTTTACATTTAAGTTATAAAGACTTTCTGAATAATTTTTTTTTTCCTCTAATATTTTTTATTGAAAGCCATTTAATTTGCGGTTATGTTGGCTTGAAATGTATACATGAAACAAATATAAGATGCTCATTTTTATAAACAATGTTCAGGTCATGTGTATAAAGTTTGATAGGAAATGAAAATATCAATAAGAATCAAAATTACTTAAAAATTCATCTTGGTAGGATAAATGATGCTGTAAGCTAACTCTTGAAGTCTGAGTGTTTCTCACTTGGTTTTCATGGTGAATGAGTATTACTGAATATTAACTGATAATCACTTCATTTGTCTTACTAATGGAAATGGCTGCTCTAACAGATTATACTTTATGAAACAGACCTTGTTGCAAGAATCATCATCTGTACTATGTTGATCATAATACTAATAATTGATTTATAAATTGCTTTAAAATGATAAGTACTTTATGATCATAAAACTTATAAGCATTAACATAATGAAAATGTGAATTTATCTTTATACAGATTCAATTTAGATAGGTGCTTTAATTTTTTAAAAATATTTTTAGGTGGAGAGAATGAAATTGCTATCTCTTTAATTGTCCAACATGTGCACACTCAGCTTCAATTAGTAAGTATTTTTAATTCATCAAAATTCAAAGATAAACTTTAAAGTGTTTTAAAATTTGTGTACAGCACACAAATTGATTTTAAAGAAGCATAAGTTTTTTCCTTCATGAGCTTATGAAAGAATTATTTAAATTTCCTTTTTGTGAAAAACTAAAGGCAGTTACCAAAATTTAAACAATTTTTGGAAATTATTAAAATTTTTAGCATCAGCATGTATATTTGTTGAATATAAAGTTTTCAATATTTTATTGAAATTAAGTACTAAATTCTTTTCATCATTCTCTTAAGACATTTTTAAAATTTGATAACGTGATATGAAAATATTAATAGAGATCTAAGCATTACTTTGGTTATTTTATGTTTTTTCTGTATGTGATTGTATGAGGACGTTATCATCAGTAAAGTTTTCTGAAATAATCTTATTTCCATTTTACATACATTAAGAAACATGGCCACTAGAATATTTTCAAAATATATTTGTAAAATAATTTAAAAGTTGAAAAAGTTATTTTTGCAAACTTATATCAATAATTATACCTTCCCCCATAAGTGTTCGAAACTATATTATTGTTTTATATTGCAAAAATGTAGCAGTGTTACACATTGCTATGCATTAATTATAAATAAGTAATAACTCAGAATAACCTTTTAAATAATTATTTGAATACGTAACAAATGTTTGAAAATATAAAAAAAATTAAACTCTTCAATGAAAAAAATAGGAACAAACAGGTACAGAAAACAGGAACAATAAAAAATTACAAATTAACTTATTCTTTATAAAAATTCACAAAATTTTAGATATATTAATATAGGTAGATTTTTGCTTTCATTATTTTTACTTGTTAAAATTGGTTATCTTTTAAATACCTTTCAAATCTTATTAAATTTCTGTATCACTTTCCATGCTACTTATGATTATATTTTATTATCATAAGATATAAAAATAGCTTATGATTTTTAAATTATAACATATTTTCATTCCAAATTTGATATTAATGCTATAAAAGAAATTTATGTAATTTTTGAAAATTTAAAAATAAAAATATATTTCAGAAAAAAATTCATAATATATTTAGTTATGATGTAGTAAATTAAATCATGTTGATTTTTAATTTTCTCAAAACATAGATTTTTAAATGTTTCTAATTAAAGAAAAGTTTGCATTAAATTGGGTAAGTTATTTTGCTAAAAAAAATAAATAAATAAAATAAATTTATCTCAAACATATTTTAAATGTGAAGTTAGTGTTAACAAATAAATTTAAATGGCTATTTTTGTTAATGCAAGGAAAAGGAACTCCAATAATTTGTCAGTGTCATCTAGAACATAAAATATGGAATGCATAACATTGCATTACTTTTTGTTAAAATATTATTAAATCAAAGGTTTCTAAAAACTCTGTTAAATCTACAATAATTGGTTTCTATTCCATCATACCCCCACACTTGATTATCGAAGTAAAGTAAGATTTTATTCATTCATTTCTCCTCAATTTACTAATAATTACTTGTGTCAGACTAAAGGATATTGAATAATTTACAAATTAGTAATTGAAATTAAAAAAAATTTGTTTATTTAATATTGAACTTTATTTTTGGTATCTTATTACTTATTTCTGTGCTTTGCTTATACTTCCATATAAAAATTACACACATAATTATCACATTTATAGCAATTTTATCAAAAAATATTTTATATTATATATTTAATGTAAAATATATTATAATATATTTGGTTTTCTTCCTAAAAATAGAGAATTTATTCACAAAAAAATAATAGCTTGTGGAAAAATACTTTTATGAAAAATAACAGTAAAATAAAGGACAAATTAATTAATCCTATGACAGTTGTAAATAGCTGCTTATATTTTTTAAGAAATGAAACTGGTTAAAGCATTAATGTCCTTTTTTGGTTACTCTACTTCTCTATATTTTACATACTGAAAAAAAAAATAAATAAATAAAAAATAAAAAAATAAAAGTGAAATTCAAGGTAGCTAGGTAAGTAAACTTTATTTTTAATTCAAAAATATAGAAATAAAATTTTTGTTTTTGATCTTTTGTGCAATTTAAATTTTACCTGAAGTTCTCTTATTTATCAGTACTTGAATATTATGAAAATGCTTAAGGTAAGTACAATTGTCAAATGCTAAATGATTTACACAGAATTTTTATCTTTTAAAATACATTAATATAATGCATTTTATGTCATGCAGTGTATTTAATGGACTGTATGGAATTCAATAATAACTAAAATATTAAAAATACAGTTAAAATATTTTATCCTTGGTAACTAACATGATTTTGAATTCTTATCTTTAAATTAAAATTCAAAATAATCAATGGAAAAATATATTGAAATCCATATAAAGGTTGAGAGTTTAACTTTTATTCTCAACCGTCTTGTGGATCTCTATGCTTTTTTTTCAATTAAAGAAGAAATTTTATTGCATGACTCTTCAACAGTTTTCAATAGAAATAACCTTCAGAATGTGTGTGCTTAGAGTTTTTGAATATAAATATCTTGTTTTTGACCATTACTATAATTCTAATATTTGCTTTTTTTTTTTCAGCGAGGCCTTAAATTAAGGTAAATATTAGTTCTGTGTATAGATTTTATAAGTACTATAAACAACTGTTATGTTCTACTTAAAACAGTAGTAAAACAGTTCTACTTAAAACATTAATTTAAGTTTAAATTTAAGTGTCTGATAATGATTATTATTACTGTTATTAACTCTTGTAAAACATAATATTTTGTTTATTTTTCATGTAGAACTAAATTAGCACAAGGTCATAGTGATCAGCCTTTACCTGAAGCATTATGTATCCTTCCGTCCACTTCCCAAATCAAAGGCCTCTATACTTTCATAAGAGATAAACAAACTTCCAGAGATGAATTTATTTTTTATTCCAAACGGCTGATGAGGTTACTCATTGAATTTTCCTTATCTCTGCTACCTTTTAAAGTAAGTTGATTGGTCTGTTTTGTATTTTAAATGTGTAGTTTTTACTATAAATAATCATTAAGGTTTTGGATTTTTTATTTTATTTTGGACTTGTGCTCAAGTACTTTTGGCATGTAAATTTCATAATGCCAAATTTATTCAGAGTTGATTACTTTGATGTTAATGTATATTTTGATAATCTGCCTATGTTAACAAATGTGCAAAAGAAAAAAAAAATTAAGAGTCAAATTTGATATTATATTGTTATATAAACTTAAACTGTCATTGTTAATAAGTTAATCTATGCAGCTTCAGAAGATGTGAAAATAATTTTAACATATAATTTAAATGATTTCTTGACTAATTTCAAATTGACTTCAGTAATTTTTTATTAAAATAAATATCTAAGAACTCAATACTTATAAATATTATGTTCCTAAAGAATCTGAAATTTCTATGATGTTTTTATCATATGAAAAATTCTAACTAAAATATATATCTAAACTTATCTAAATTTATATTAATTCACAGTTCATTAACTTATTTTATGCATTAATTATCTACTTAAAGTATAAATAAAAAGTATTAATTCATAAGTGATTAGAGATTTTAAGCAACATTTCTATGTGTACAAAAAATGATTTGAAGTAATTTTTGTATTTTCATGATAGATTTTTTATAAATCAAATAATAAAGTTAAGTATGTTTTTAAAAAGCCACAATTGGCTAATAATATATTTGTAATTGTGTTTTTTACAGTCATAGTTCTGGGAAGAGTTAAATTTTTAATTAATCTTAAACCATTGTTATACACTAAAGTTGATGAACTTAATCAGAAAAAATCACATAATATTTGTTTAAAGTGTAATTTCTTAAAAGAAATTCTTATATTTAAAAAATTCTGTTTAATAATTTTTACCAAAATAAGAAAACTTGGATAGAAAATAGCCTTGATTTATAATTTTGTATCTATATGTTTGAGTAACTAAGTGATGCAAAATTGAGATATTTGAAATTACGGGAATAAAATGGGGCTTTATATTTTAAATCATTTTAAACTAGTTTCTTTTAAACTATATCTCTTATGGAATTATATTAGATTGCTACCATTGGATTTCACTTTTACTTATAAATGTTTAATTGGTGAAAATATAAATTGAACAATTTGCTGTTAAATCTTATAATCCAGAAAATTTTCATAATTTGTTGCTAAAGTTTTATTATTTTGTGCATGAAAGATTATTCTTTATTACTCTTACTTGCAGAATTTACAATTTGTTAATGAAAAGCATCAAAGACATTCTTTTTTTTCATTTTATGTATTAACATGTACTATTTCTTTGTTTAATTGATATGTATTTTGCTTTTAAATAGGCTATAACTGTTGATACCCCACAAGGTGTTCCATATCAAGGAAAAAGAATTGCTACTGAGAAGGTAATTTTTTTTCATAATTATTAGGAATAAAAAAAATTTAATACTGCATTAAATACTTTTTAATGTGTTTCAAATTTATTTTAGAGTTTTATGAGAATGCCTTTGGGCATTTAAAATATTTATAAAATTATTTCGATATGCTGATATTCATAGCTGATTTTTCTTTATTAATAAAAAATAAAGTGTCTGAAATTAGAATAATTGTATATTTTTGTTATTTGGTGGCATGTTATAATTATTTAAAATATTTTAACTAAATATTTCAAATAATTAAGTTTTTTTACAACTGTATTAAACAATACTTTATTGTATAATAACAAGTATATGTTTGAAGAAATTTATTGATTATTTAAAATTTATTATTTTTTTTCAATTCCAAAATATACGAGTATCAAAGCTTGTCAAGCTTCAGAAACTTATAAAAGCAGAAAATATTTTTTGAATTTTAATTTTTTTTTATTGAAACTGATGTAGCAGTTTGCTGATTATGGAGTACTTTGAAGCAATGGATTCATAAAATTCATATCAATTTTCTGATTATGACATTATATGTATTCCAGTCATTGAAATGTAACAATTTTAGTGAACAATTTAAATGAAAGTTCATAAAGTTTAAAAAAAAATTATATAGATGTTTCTGTTCTTATGAGACCTCCAGGCAGATCATTTAACAAATCCATTATATTGGGCTTTTTTTTTTTTTTTTTTTTTTTTTTTTGAGAATTGTTTTGGATTATTTTTTTTTATCAGATAAAATAAGTAATTTGGAGGAATGTATAACTAAGAAAAAAAATTGAAATGGAAGAATTTTTTGCCAGAGCTAAAGCAACTAATGAGTTCTTATTATTTTTTTTTGTAAAAGATTATACATGAAAGAATGCACTTTTCTTTTGTTAGGTTGCTTTGTTGGTATCCTTTGAATTTTTCAATCAATAAAACACTCATTCTATAAACATAGTAAGCAATTTAACTAATTCAATATTGAAATTAAAAACAAAATATTCCTTTGAGTGATTACTTTAACAATGAAAATTCATGTGCTCCCTTATTATTTTTTTTTTTTTGCAAAAATGACTGCTTTCAATTGAATATCATTTAAAATTTTCTACCTTCAGATCACATTAATAATTTTTAATTTTTCATGACAGTTCTTTCTAATTGTCAGAAATTTATGTAGTAGAATTTGAATGAAAATATTTTTCTATAAAAGCTTTAAAAAATTTTGTAAAATTAAAATCCATCCTCAAATATTTTAAAAATGAAACAAAAGAAAATTGTCAGGTATAGAAAGAGAATTATAAAAAATGATTGTCCTTGCACAAATGTCATATTTCCATGATTGAAAATTTTTGTTCATTTGTAAATTAATCACTCTTTTAGTAATTCAATTCTTTAGCCATTTTATCATAATGTTACAGCATTTAAATTATTGAAACTTATCTTTTTGCTTCTTATTAATCTGTTGTTTTTATTTAACCTAATTTATCTATTACACATTTAAAGATTTAAGAAAATTAAATGGACATTTCAGATATGTGGTGTATCAATTTTGCGTGCAGGAGAAACAATGGAGCAAGCTCTTTGTGATGTTTTAAAAGATGTTAGATTAGGAAAAATTCTAATACAGACAAACCAAGATACAGGAGAACCTGAAGTAAGAATCTTATTTCTTTGATTTTAAAAAGTTTTAATTTTATGTTTGACAATATAGACAAATAAGTTTGTGCAATATTATTAAAAGGGGGAAAAAAACTTTTGAATGCTGAAAAATAAGTTGTGTTAAAAAGTTGTTGTTGTTGTAAAAGTATTTTGTTAATGAAAATAAGTTGTTGTAAAAGTACTTTTAAATGCATTATTGGACTTTCAAATTATGGTAAAAAATCTAGCAAGGAAATAGTTTAACTGATGTATATTTTATGAGGAGTAGTTTAAATTATTAATATAGCAGTGCTCAGATTATCTCTTAATTTGTGGATACATAGAAATCAAAGAATGTGATAAAATTTTATCTAGTGAAAAAAAAAAAAAAAAAAAAAAGAATGTGAGTAAAGAACAGAGAGCTTTTTAAAATATTTCCATTATTAAATATTGCAAATTCACGCAGTTCTCACTGTTGGGTCATATTTTGAAATGTTTATTTTTAATATTGATTAATTTGTCTTAGTTGTAACTCATACTATGTAGTTATCATTTAATGTATGGGCATGTTTTAATACAATTCTCAATTTTATATTTAACTATAACTTTATTAATTATTTTGTTTTATTTTAATTCAAGTTGAGGAATCACTGTTTTGATTTTCATATTGTTTTGCTTAGAAATTCTTTTATTGATTAAAAATTTTGAAATTATTATATTGTTTTAGCTGCCTTTTGCTTAAAGATTCTTTTAAAGTTCTTAAATATCTTAGCATCTTTGTTGTGGTTTCTTTTAATACTTTCAAAAAAAATCGAAACTATATGATATAAAATGCAACATATTATTTACTATGCAATTTTATTTATATTTATGATCTAAAGTGGAGTTTGATTTTCTTGTGTAATAAAGAATCAATTCAGTAGATGCTAGTTTTTATAATCTGTTAGGGATTGGTGAAACAAATCTTAAAAGATAAAGTTCGTAAGGTAGAAAAATTATGTATTAGATTATTATGGTCTGTTTACTTTTTTTTAACAAGCTGCTTTTTTTTCCAAATAAAATAGAAAATTTATTTAGAATGCATTATAAAAAACATATGCAGAATAAGATTCACACTTTCATTTTATTGATTCCACTTTCAACACGCAATTTTTTAAAGCCCAAACTAAGTCTGGTTTTAAAATTTTTCTAATCAACTTTTTTGATGATTTGAAATCTTTTATGTTAAGCTTCCTACCAAAGCAATTGGATTTCTCTTTAAAGATATTACCATCATCAGAAATATTAATTCCTTTCATTTTTTCTAACCAAGCAAGCAAAGCTTTTCCTTGTTTGGGATGTTTTGTCTACCTTGGTGTTTTTAAGATAGAACTCTTCTACTGGTACTATTTCATTTTTTTTTTTTTAAAGGATTTTTTTTTTCTGAGTTTTTAAAATGGTCGAGAGACTGTTCTTTAGAATTAGATATTTTTTAAAATTTTATCTTCTTAACATTTGATCTACTTTTAGAATTTTCTTTACTTCTATTGATAAACATGTTTGTTTCTTCAACTGCAATAAATCTTCAATATAACCTGCTTAATCTTCCTCTCAACAAATAAAACTTCATAAATTAAACTATTTGAATAAAACAAATCCTGTAAAAGAGTAAGAAGAGGAGTTTCTTTTCCATTTTTGTGTTTTTACGTATGGGGAGGACAAAAGTCAAATTTGGTACCACAGTTCTTTCCTATCAAATGGCTGACATCCATGTATAATCAATTTCTCTGGCATTATATAAAAAGGAAATGAAATGAATTAAAAATCAGATCATAAAAATCAAAAGATTTTTTTTAAAAAAATGGAAAATCTACTTGTCAAGCAAAAGTTTGCAAAAATTTTCAAAATTTTAGCTTGTAAATGGGCATTATAAAATTATCATTGTATCTATAATGTCAGGTTAAGGACTAGCTACTTGTTTTTGAAAGTGTGAGTGTTCACAGTTAGAGGTTCATCAAAGTGAACATCTACTGTAATATGTTATATTTTCTTAATCTAAAACATCAATTCAAAGATCTCAAACATAGATCTGTAATTCATTTTATATTTTATTTACAATAAGCCACTTTCTCTTATGAAAAATTATTCTTTTTAAATATTGAAAGGAAATTTTTCCACCCCTTTTAATTTCCCCACTGCAAAGACACAACATACCATTGCCTTGGCATGTTCATTTATATTTCAGCAGATGATTTTTGGTATTTGAAAGTAAGAGACTTGCTTTAGAACACTGTTGTGAGAGTTATAGAAACATAGCGTTATCATTAAGTAAAATGCTGAAATGGAATTATGCTACTAAATTAAATCATGTACTTCCACTTCTGTTGCAAAAAATCAACTGAAGAATGTCATCAATTCATGTGTATTGTTTTTGGTACTACTATTGTATCATATGGCACTAAAGGGGTTTAGTACCTTGCTTGAAAGTTCCAAAAAAAAAAAAAAAAAAAAAAAAAGACTGTGACATTCAAAAAGCAGAACACTCTGTCTGACCTACTGATGTTCATGAAGCTAGCTTGTAAGAAAATCAGTATTAAAAAATGTTAAAAAAAATTACTGTAGCAAGAATTCTTATTAGATAATATGCAATATATATTTCTTACTACTTGTGATATTTGTTTTAAATTTATAAAGTGAATATCATTTTTTCATAAGTTTCACTGTTTAAATACTCTCATTTTAATCTTTTGAAACATTTCAGCTTTACTATCTTCGATTACCCAAAGACATTAAAGACTACTTCATAATTCTTATGGATGCCACTGTAGCAACTGGTGCTGCTGCTATGATGGCTATTCGAGTTCTCTTAGACCATGATGTTCCTGAAGAAAATATTATGCTTTGTTCTCTACTTATGGCCGAATCTGGTAAATTTTAATTAAGTGAATTGATTGTTTATGATTGTCTTTTAAGATTTTGTAATTCAACCAAAATATAATTTAAAGATTTCCATATTAAATGCCATTAATTGAACACTATAAAGTTTGAAAGGCCAAAATAAAAGTATTGTGTAGAAGTTTGATTGAAATAACTCTATCATAAAAGTAAAAGAAATTTTGTGATTTTTAAAAATAAATGTAAGTTTTGTTTCTCTTGAAATAACAGGAATTAAAATCAAAACTAAACAGTATTAAAAATTAATTTAGTGTATAACTATTTAGTGTATTTAGTGCAAAATTTTATAACGTAATTTCAGTAATATAAAATAAATGTTGCATATAATCATACAAGTATTTAGCATGATAGTATATATAATATACATTGCAATTTAATTTGCATAACCTTTTAATTGATATTCAAAAAAGACTATAAAAAAATGTCTAAGTTGGTAAAAGAGTTTAATCTATGAAACTGTAAAACATAATACATAATAGCAAAATTTTATAAAAATTGGTCAACTTTTCCTTGTACCTAGAGTGTCTTTGAAGATCTTTTAAAGTAAAGTAACTTAAAGGATCATTACCTCAAACCATAAATCTTCATGTGTGACATAAGAATGATTATTTATATGATATATTCTATTAGTGGCAAGACTATTTTCCCTCATGGTTCATTTTATTTATTTGATACATAAAAATGTATAATTTATGTTAATCCTTTTCTAGTGATGCAGAATTATCCAAAAGCAATATTGTTATTTATTTTTTGTTTATAAAGAATCACGCTTAGATTGAGAAAATCTTATTTTTCTAGTTTTAAACATAGTAGTGTACATTCACAATATCATTCATGAAGTAGTGTTTATATAATCTTGTATGGTCATATAATTTAAAGATAGTTATTAAAGAAAAAGTTTGTTTACCCTTTAGAATAAATCATGAATTAAAATATTAGATTTTTGTATTACAGTGGACAAATAGACTTGTATGAGATATTTGGATAAGAATATTAACGGAAATATTATGATACAAATAGGCATGTTTTTTAATTTTTTTTTTTTTTTTTCTTTTATTTGGAAAGCAAATTAATTCAATGATTTAATTTTTTATGAAAAGTTTTTATTAAATAACAGTATATTTCTGAAAAACTTCTGTTATTTATTAAAATTCCATATCTTGACATTTATTAATATATTGTCAAAAATTCATTTTACGTATTCACTGTCTGATGCTAAAGATGAAATCTTTAAAATTATTATAATAAGCAAATAATTTCAGCAAATCAATTGTATAAATGAATGCATGACTACTAACTGCTCTAGGTGATGAATAATAATTAAATCCTCAGTGAAGACATGAAATAATTGGTCTATCATATTGAAAACATAAGCATGTGATTGTCTGGTTATTAAAAGCATAAGTACTGGTTTTATATTCAGTTAACTGTGTGCTTTTTCCCATGTTGGAATGAAGTAGTCAGATTCTACTTTGACATGTTAGTCAAATTTAGTCTTGTATGCAAAATGTAACAATAAATTAATGAGTAAACCAATACCTGAGGTATATTTTTTAGAATTGTTTTTTCTAAAGTAAATAACACGTAATAATAAGTAATAACAAATAATAAGTTCATAGTAAATAACAATATTTGGGTAAAAACTTAACTGTAAATGTCAAACATTTCTTTCAACTTTAAAAAAGGCAAGTCTTTAAGTTCAAAGTAAAAACAGTAAATATTTTAGAATGGTTGTTAAGTAAAATATTTTATCTATCTATATTTTATAGTCTTGTCTCTCTCTCTGTATATATATATATATATATATATATATATATATATATATATATA
>JAPDSC010097683.1:0-12601 GCA_026290005.1 Latrodectus geometricus | reverse complement strand
TTTTTAAAGAATTCAATAAATTTGTAAGTGTTCCTTAAATCAGATTTTTTAAGAAACAAAAATAAATTTGCAACTAAAACTATGACCTTAAGAATTTCTTAAAAATTTTCTTGATAAAAAAAAACATGTGAAGAATTGAAAATTTCAAGGAAACTTAACGAAACACAAAGATAATTGTGACAATTTATGAAACTAAAATACATTTCTTATTCCTTATTGATGCATAAATAATTTAATACATTCAGATAATTTTTTTGATGACTGATAAATATCCATACATATAATATATTCTACATACATAATTCCTTTGGCTTTTTGGGTTTTTTTCTTCCATATTATCCATAAATATATGTTTATATTTAAACGTCTTATTTTATGCTTCAACAACTTTAGCTTTTTATTTATTTTAATAGTATATTAGTTTATTTCAGTATAAATATTTTAAGTAATTATTGCTAACTTTAAAATGTTATTAACTTTTGACAAGAAATTTTCTTTTACTCTTAAGTATATCTTAAAAACATTCATAATAATATAAAAAGTTTTATGAATACTAATATGAGATTTTTATTCAACTTTTTATAAGTCTAACACACAAAAATTATAGAGTACATGAAAAGTTAATATTATTACCAATACCAATCAATTGAATATCTTATAAAATATTTAGCTCCCCTAAAAAGCAAATTCTGTCTACTATTTTGAAAAATACAAGTTGTTTTTCAAATTTCTTAATAATTATATTTTCATAAATTTATTTATTTATTTGCACATACATCACGTGAAAAATATAGTACTTTTCATATAATGCATAAGTGTAATAAGTTCTTTTCCTAGAACTGATTTTCTATTTAAACTAATTATTTTCATACTTTTGCATTTTATCTCTCACATCAGTTCTTAATGCTGCTTAAAGTAATTATGCTCTTAATTTTTCTAATCATTTTCGAAATAATTTTGGGTACTTTTCTTTTATCAGCTGGTAATCTTATACTTAAAAAGTAACAAAAATGCAATACTTCTCTGTTCATAAAATCAAATAATATGATACAACAGATAATAGTTAATTATAGGAAAATAAAAATTTATTTAAATTAAAATGGATAACAAATGTGTTGTTCGTGTCAATTAGTGTTTGTTATGAAAATTGGCTATGACACTAAGGAAAGATAGGAAAAAAACTAACATTTTTGGGCAAGAAATCCATAAAATGAGAAAAAACTAGATGAAGCTGATTCTGGATGAATGGAGGATGACTAAAATAATCTTTTGTGAAATGATTCAATCAGTATGTTATTTCTGCTCTTAATTTATTAATTGACAGAGCCAATCGCTTAGTCTTACTTATTTCTGACACGTTGGACATTATTAATAAGGAAAATAAGTAATTTAAAGATTAGATTTTTCCCCTATAGTAAGAATAACTAGGCATGCCCAATTTTCTTTGCTTTAAGATGAGTGAAATATACTTCTTTAGATGAGTCTTATACATCACACACGATAAATACAGGCATAACTTTTATAGGTATGTTGCATTTTAAATATGTTGTTTTATGAAAGCATAAAAATATGCTTATATGTTTTTATAAAATAACATTTAAAGTGCAATATACTTAAATACCAAATCATAAAAATAACTTTTTAACTAATTTTACGAAATATTTGATAGAATCATCTAATACCCAGTAAATAAAAATTATCTTATATGTATTCGGTTATTATAATACTTTTAATACTGAAGCTTATTCTTTAAATGCAATCAAATTGTAATTATTTTATTAGTAAAAATGAAATGATAATAGAAGTATATATATATATATATATATATATATATATATATATATATATATATATATATATATATATATATATATATATATATATACACACATTAGCCAAATTTGTTTTCAAATTTAAATAAATATTTTTATAAGTCATTTAATCTTCAGTAATTTACTAAAGTGTTATTGACATTTATATATTACGGTATTTTTAATATATTATTACATTCCGTAAAAAATAAACTCCCAGAATGGATATAACATAACCCACTCGCTACCAAAATTCTTTTAAAACGATAATAAAAAAAAGCTTGTGAAAAAGTATCGAAATAGAAGTGTACAACTTGTGGAAATAAATTCTGACTCCACAATTGAATTTTAATCGATTTCCTTCAAATAGATATCAATTTAGACCACCATAACAAGCTCTGCATCATTTTCCGTTTGTGACTCTAATGTGCTTGAGGAAAACATAAAATCCCTTCACCGGACGCTATCTGCTCAGCAGTCCTATACCATAATTATTAATGCCTGTACCAGGCCATTTCGAAGAAGTGCTGCTCGTAACGGGCATAAAATCCGGGCACTCTCATTAGAGGCATCTGAGTGTTATTCCTGGTACTGAAATGCCGAAGTCCCGCCTCCTCCTCGATCCTTTTCAGCAGTTTCAGAACTCGAGTCCAGTAAGGGTTATCCGGAAGGTGGATCTCCATACAAAGGTGGTTCACATGCTACAAGTAGGAAAGAAAAATTTGATTATTGCATGTGTATGAGATTACCATTGTATTAGAGATTCAGTGTTGAAGTTTAGAAACACTCCAACCTAGGAAACTAGAAACAAATTATTGATTTCGAAAATCAGAAGCTTATTTATATTCTTAATTTAAATTTTTTGTACTTTTACAAAAAACCTCTAGGTTTTACATCATGGTTTCATTGATACCTAACAAAATTAATTATCTTCTCACAATATATAAACCAAAGTCACACATCTATAAACAAAAGTGGTTAAATATATTTTTTAATAATTTTTTACTTTTTGTAATTTTTATAGGAGATATAGTATTAAAAATGAATAAAAAAATTAATTTTCTTAAATTTTTTGACTTAAGCGCATAGATACTTAACTAACTCATATAATGCATATTATATTTTGATATTAGGTTGACTTAATTTTATAAGTCATTTATAAAATGTTAATGAAATTTTATGAAATCTAAACATTGTTTTATTGTATGATGAATATATTTGTTCCATATGATTGCCAAGTCGATTTTGAAGTCACATTTTCAATTTATTAGATTATTGAACTATTATTAAATAAAAACATCAAAATTTAAATACCTTGTAATATACTTAATTATCTTTTTAAATTTTTATTTTAAATTGTAATAAAGTATCTATGTTTAGTACTAAATTTAACTATCAGTAAAAATATACAATAATAAATTATTAGGATAACACTTCTTTGGACAAATGCTATTTTCTGTCCTCAGAGATTCTGGATCTGAGCTTCTGAAACTCTTCTGCTCTTAATAAAGAACTCAAATTGGTTTCATCATGGCATCATAATTCAGCCAAATGAACCGCCTATTCAAGAATCTACTAGTAAATACTAGTAGATATATATTTAGAGTTCTTATAAATAACTAGCCGTTGTTTAAAATTCACTTATATTCTTTTGAAAAAAATAAAACTAATATATTTCATAATTATAATTAAAGAAAGGAAATAAAAATTATTTGTAAAACTAGTCTTTGTAAAAACAATTATCGATAAAAAAATTCATTTTCAGCCTTAATTCATTTTAATTATAGTCAATTCAGGTTAAATGTAAATTTTAGTATTTAACTGTATTTACAAAATTGAATTGCATTTAAAAGAATTTATAAAAATATCTTTTTTTCTCTTTCTTAATGGTGCAAGACAAATGTTCAAAAGTTATGTGATAGTAGCCGAAAAATATACGAACCGAAAAACTGTAATTAAGTGAGAGGTATATAACTAAAAGTAGGAAAGTAAGAAAATAAATATAGGTAACTTAATTATGAAGATGAATTCAATAGGAAACATTCTGCTGCCAGAAATAAAAATAAAATCCAAAATAAGCTTTTAGTATTTGAATGAAATTTTAAATAATTAATAATTGAATGGATTAGGTTAATAAATAATGAATTCATCTTCAAAATATTCAAAAATGCTGATTGCTAAGTAGAATTGTGTAATTTAAAAGAGAAGTGCACATACTAAATAGCATTCTCAAGCTTCTTATAAAATCTTCAAGGTTTAAGTACCGGTTTTCATTTATATATATCTCATAGCTTTCTATTCTATAAAATATAATTACTGAAACATCATTCTTCACTTACATTGAGGAGCCCCTTCGAAAGTATGTCCTCTAACACAACATATTCAGCTCCTTCAATATCGAGTTTTAAAACGTCTATCGTTTTGTTCCGATGTCCAAGCTCACGTAGAATCGAGTCCAGCGTCCTCATGTTCCATATTTGACCAGCTACATCTCTAATAAAATAATGTGACATGAAATTAAGTATTACAATCAAATCTGCATGAGATATGAGAATGGCCACTTTAGAATTTTTATATTTTATAAGCCGATTCTTTGCAAGTATAAATAGTTGAAATTAATTTTTATTCTATGTATGGAAGTTAAACTTAAGCATATCAAATATCAATATTTAATTATAGAAGAATGAGTATTTAATTTAAATGATTTCCTCTTTGAATTATATGTAGAATTGCTGTTTTTAGCTAATATTATAATTTCATAAGATATAAAATTATTTAATCAATGTCGCAAAATAATCTTTTCAAAATCATTATAAATGGAAAAAAGTTAACTTGTATATTATCATTTGTCATATGCTTCACATCCATAAAATAAGGTTTTTTTAAAAAAAATAAAAGATTTTTTTTATTTTATACATTCTATGCTATAATATTAAATACATTTCTCTATTTTTTCACTATTTAAGATTTAAATGAAAAAAACTTAGTTTTAATATAAAAACGTATTCAATATATATTTCATTGCGTTCATTTTATTTTATTTTAAATTGATAATAAAGTATTTAAGTGCACACACATTAAGAAAAATCTCGACTTATTACAAATTTTAAAATCATACTTCTTTTATAATAATATATGAATGATATATTTATACGTAATATCTTCTAAAAGTGTATAAATGATTGAATATAATTGAACATGGGAAGCATTAGAGGGAATCTAATTTTTTATTTAATCATTTTAAAATTGGTAATTATTTGTTTAATAATGATATGAAACTAATCTTAAAAACTACAATAAAAATTGAGCGTTATTATTGATGCTAAATATATTTTTTTATCAATAAGTCACTAGCAAAAGCAAAATAAAAATTGAATGTTAATTTAGTATACATTTGGAAGTATTGCCATTATGATTGAAATTGTACGGTTTCATACGAGCATTTTTTTTTTAATTATTAATAATTTTGCAATTTAAAATTTTTTAGATGCACATTTGTTATTTAATGTCAATTTTAAATTAATCATTATACAAAATTGAGAATAATGCATTTAAAACATAAATATATTATTGTTTCATAAATAATAATTATAAAAATAATAAATTTAAACATAAATAGTCTTTAAATATCCATAAATAATTTTAATTCTAATTCCTAGTATTCAAGTTTCAAACAGTCATAAAAAATAAAAATAACATATGTATTTTGCATAGTTAAAATATATTCTCATAAATTCAAAGCATAATTATGAAACAGTTACAGTAATTTCGATTAGAAATGAATTGTACAAAACATCAAAAACAAAATATCCGCAGGAAGTAAATACAGTTTTATTCGATTTGAAGAGAAAACATTTTGAATCCATTTAAAAGAATTTACTGATTCAACATCATTTTGCTCTCAGCAATACAAGAGCGAGTAGAAAATGCCTTTACACAAATGCTAGTCAATGCTTATTATGCATACAAAGTATTAAATCAATACACTTTCCGAATAGGTAGTTGTAAAGGGAATGTTTTCACCTGAGGGAAAAGAACAGAGTCGATGTTTATGAATAATTCCGAGGAGAGAATTGAATTTGTTGTCTTCGGTATGAGTTAAATGTATTTTCAACATTTGTTTTATGCCTCAGAATAATCTGCGAGTATCTTGCGCGGTTAAAACTACAATCTGATTGGATTCTTTCAATGAGATATTATAAACTCATCATGAGCATGGAAGAAAAATGTTTCACAAAACATTACTATTTAATTATAATAATAATTAGTCTGAAACTAACGCCTTAAGGTAGTTTAGAAATTTG
This sequence comes from Latrodectus geometricus, assembly GCA_026290005.1. Lineage (NCBI taxonomy): Eukaryota > Metazoa > Arthropoda > Arachnida > Araneae > Theridiidae > Latrodectus > Latrodectus geometricus. The sequence goes on along the minus strand of JAPDSC010097683.1, from coordinate 6,486 downwards.
CTCTCTAATACTCAGAGTAAATACAGAAAACTTTTTAAAAAATGTAATGTTCAAAAATTTTTCACATAAATATCATCAGTTTTTATAGAATTTACTATTTCTGGCTCTTTATTTCCCTGTTACAAAAAAATATTGTTTTATTATGTTAAAGTGAAGTATATAATATTTGCCCCAAGAGTGTTCATCAACATTTATTCCTATTTTACTCAATTTTTTACTTTTATTTAAGCTGTGATTTTATTTCTGTTAACAGATAATTCAACTCAAGGAAATATACACACAAGTGTTGTTGGTTGGCTTATTCTGATATTAAATTCCTATAATAGACAGTCTGATAACAATAATTTATTATAAATATTTTACAATATTTACATCATAACCTTCTGAAGAGTCTTATCCTAGTTTTGGGTCCATATATAACCGGGAAGAAGAAAAAACCTTCAAACATACATTCTGACAGATTAGATTATACAAAGCAGAAGTGTTCATGAAAACGTACAAAGAAGTTGGAGTTTTCGTTGGGTGAATCTAATGAATATTTTTGGAAGGGTTTTATGTTAAAATCAACAAGCAATGCTTCAACGATTCAGGCCTCAAAAATCTGCGCTCATAATCTTAAATAGTGCTGATGATCTTAAATACATATTGTAAAATACTCTCTTAATTTCGAATGGTAAATCGTGAATGTTTCTCGGTAATTGTAATTCTTTTTGATAATTATATTTATGTGGATTCCTTTTAATTATCACACAATGCTTATAATTATTTCATCTATTGAGAACATTTTGGGTACTTTATGATTCTATAAATATAATTAAATGTAAAAAAAATACATATATCTTGGAAAACAAAGCTTTCGATGTATGGAAAAATGACCAGACTAGTAATTATCTACGGATCAAACTTGGATTTTGATGATGGAACATTAAAGATGCTTATAATCTGAAACAGAAAAGTCAAAAGAACCATTTTCAACTAATAAGGATGCTTGGAAGAATAGATACAACATTGAAATTCAAAGCTGTTTAAAGAGAAAGATATTAGTTTGGGGAAAAAGAAATCCATTATTTTACGTGAACTTTTTGTAACTTCTTTGAGATTCGCTTCGTAAAAAGGTTTAAAACAGTTTTCATGTAGATTTTTAGGTCTTGTGCGAAGCTACGACTGCTGACATGCTGTCAAGTTTGATAATTTTTGATATTTTATAGACATTCTCGACGATGTTGTATCCATGCGAGGTGCATCTTTAGCATCCAAATACCCAAGCGGAATCGACGAAACCAAAATTGTGCGTAACTGGTTGTTACAGTCATATATAGGACGATAAATACCTTTCACAATTTTAGCCAATTGGTTAGCGTTTTCGCCACTATAAAAAAAAACTGAAATGTATCGAATTTTCTGTTTTTTGTCTTCTATTTTTAAAACCTTGTACTCATAACTGAATTAATCAAACAAAAAACCACAAGAGAATATTTTAGTGTCAAATGTCACCTTTTCAATGAGCATAAATTTGAAATTGTTTGATAGATACCTCACGAGATAGCGATGACTACAGAAGTCTACCGAAAAAATAATGGATAACTTTTTCCCCAACCTAATATAATAATCTATTTAGTACCAAGAAGGAAGTGGTTGAAACACTAAAAAAAAACGGATGACAACCGATTCGCAAAACAGTTTTTTAAAACTCAATGTGAAGGTCAAAGAAAAAAAGGAAAAATTGAGAAGAGATGGACAGATGAAATAGAAGTTGAAATTGCAACTAGCAAATTAAAGCATGACTTCTGTTTCGTGCTTTAGTTTTCCAATTTCTGTGTAATTGAATTTTGATGGAGACTAGGGGGTCAACTATGAATTGTAGTGATGAGGAGTTAGTTAGCATAATATAATGATATTGTTAGTGTTTATTACGACGCAAAATTTCCACTGATATTTTTTGAGGAACAAGGAAATTAATACCAATTGATGTTTCAGTAATTTTTTACCACCTTCAAGACAAAGTTATATTAAATTTATAAGAATTCCCATTTGTACTTTTAATATTAAGATTTCCCTTCTTTATAATCATTGAGTGTCTCACAAAATGAAAACAGCTCAACTTTTCCAATGCATTAATAAAAATAAGTTTATTTACCTTTATTTCAAGATTTTAATTGTTGGAAGAATAATGGAACATGAATGAGTAAAATGGAGGAAGAATTACTGAACAAAATTCTTACTAAAAATCACAGAAGTGTTGAAGCTTTTAAAAACCAATTAAAATATGCTACTTTCTATCTATGATTATACTCTTCAATCATTTAATAGATGTGTTAAAATTCTTTGGTTGTGCACTTCTAAAAGAAACAATGGAAACAATTTATTAATATAACAACCATGCAATTAGTGTTATTTTTCTTTCTCTCTCTCCTAATATACTTTATTTTAATTATTTATTTCTGAATCCGCAAACATTTATCATCCACCTTTTAGAATCAGAGTTCCTTTCTTTAGCCCCTGTAGGATAATTGTAAATAAAAACTAAGTAACATCTTTCTCAACTACCTTCTGAGATATTTCCTGTGATTTCTAATGTATTATAACAACATATGTCTGTCAACAAATGTTTAGATTTATTGTTTTAAAGCTGCATTCATTTAGTCGTTTTAGCATTACAATTTCTTCTTTATTAAAGTTAGATATATCCTCCCCTACCTGTAGTGATTGAAACTACTTCTCAGTAAATTATGATACTATGCTTTTATTTTCAACAATTTACTATTCTCACTTAAACTATACTAGCTTAATTTGTATCAGTCATAACGCAAAGAAAATGTTTTGATTAACTTGGTCTGACGAATGTTGAAATTATGTGATTTTTATTGTATTAAATTCAGCTCACGTTGAAAATTAAAATAAATTATTTTAATTACTGAAACATTTCTATATTGAACATAAGATTTTTTTTTAGCTATTTTTAGTATAAATTATAATGCCAATATTTTTTTATCAGTAACTTATGTTACATACATTTATTTGTTTCTTTATTTATTTTATTTTTTTATGTTTAGGTAGCGTACATTTATTAAAAATTATTACAGTATGAGAACCATGAAAGAATATTTTTAAAAAATGTAATTTTTTTTTCACATAAAAATTTTACTTCATACTTTTTATACATACACATGAACATATTTTTCATACATATACATAAAAACTATTTATACATATTTTTATGTAGATATTCTCTCTCCAGTTATACATTTTTGGTACTTCTCAAATTAATATTGTACCGTATTTCGTTTATGATGAATTTGGTCTTCTAGAAATCACGTTTTCATCATTTGAATGAACTGGTCATCCATAAGCTGATGACCACGCATTGCCTTTTCTAAAGGGTCGAAAATGGGGCAATTGATGGTAAATTCTTTGAGAGGTGCGTACGCGTGTGCCAGATCAAGATAAAATTGAGGATGGGGAAAGTAGTTTATTTTTTCTGCTGTATCTCCTTCTTAAAGGACGATAGTTTTCCTAAAATATCCGGTCAAAAACAGACTTTTTATCTTAGTTATCGTCTTTATTCGTCCAATCTAATCTTTCTCGAGTATTTTTTGCTTACGAAGATGAAATTATTTAAAGAACAACTTTAAACGTTGAAAATGTGGGCAGGTAAAAGCCAAATCGTATTTTTTTCGTATATGCCAGAAAAAAGTATGATTTATTATTATTATCTTTTTTTCAGTATTAATCACAAAAAAATGTTATTTGAATAAAAAGTATATAATATTTCATTTATTCAACTTAATTTTTTTTATCAAACTTTATTTTTATAGAAGAATTATCACTTAAAATGACCTAAAATACTGTTTGTACGGATTAAATTTCTATCCTTAATGATATATATATTTCTTTGACGAAATTCCTTACAAACTAAAATTATTTGCTTAAGAAAAAAAATGATTTTAATTTGAAAGGAATTCTCTGTCAAAAAAACAGAATTCCTTCCAAGTTAAAATGAGGATAGAAATTTAATCCGAACAAATAGTATGGATTAAATTTTAAATACATAATGGGAATATAAAAATATTTTACATAATGAGGATCATACCCCATTCTTTAATCAAGCATAGTTTTTAATAGCTAGGTACAGAATTTAACTTAGAAATTACATGAAAACTACACTAAAGTAAATTTAAGTTATTTAACTAATTTAACTCTGTTACATTTAAAATTTTGATTATTTTATTTTTATTAAATTCCTCTTTTTATTAAATTTATTTTAAGATTCCATTTATTTATTTTTAAAAATCCAAATTAATTTTGTTTAAAAATACAAAAACATTAAAATTTCAGTTTAATATATATATTTAGAAAAATTTATTTTTGCATTCAATTCATCTTTGTAAAAACATTCGTAATTATACAAAAGTAAATAAAGCCATACATTTTACCGTCAAATTCTCCAACACCCAAGTTGTAGAACCAAATGTCCTTGCTATGTTGATGGTCTTCAAGTCCCATACTGGGGTCGAATGAATAAACCTGACACCCAAACTTCTCTTGTATGCTCTCGTCGAAAGACCATTCGTTTGCTATTCTACACATGGGAAAGAAGTATTTCTGTATAAGTTGCTTCAAAACACGTAATTCTTCTTAAACTATAAGCATGTCTTTATGAAATTTTTATACATTAATTTAATTCTGTCTAATCACCAATTATAATTTTGTGAATTATATATTCTGACAGTATTTTAAATAATTTAAATGAAATTACAGGTAAATTCAACAATATAAATGATGCAAATTCTAAAAATGAAAGTAATATCTTATGTTAGATTCGAGATTTAAATGAAATTTCTCTCTTAATTTTACACATTTTTATTTTTGTGAGTCTATATTGTATTAGAGTTATCTAAATGGACCCGATTCTAAAATAAAGCTTTTCAATTGCATAGTGCGAAAAATACGAAATCTTAAGTTATAAAATCCCCTTTGAAAAAGTCTATCATGATTGATTTGGCACCCGTGGTAAAAAAAAATGCACTAACTGGTAAAAAATGTTTTATTTATAACATTAGAATCTAGATAATGAAGCTTGATCAATCAAATTTGATTATCGATGGGGAATGAGACAACGACAACAAAAACAGTAGTTGATCAACAAATTACTTTTCTTGTTGTTGTTCTTATTTCCCATGAATTAGCCGCATACTAGCTCAAGTCCATGAGCCCATGATTCTTCAAAAAAATCATAAACAAAGAGGCGTGTTAAAAATGTTAATCCTATCTAAACATGCACATGTGATAGAGTAAAAGCTGCGCAGAGTTACATTTAGTGCACTTAGGATTTTTGCTCTGATCAAAAGAGGCGCTTGATAGCCAGCTAATGGTAGACTGAATGGCCCCATCAGCGTTGATAATAAGGGAACCACCTGGAGTCTGCCTATCATAACAGGACTAATTTTTATGAATTTTTCATAGCTTTTAATTTGAGATTTTTAACTTGGAACAGATCTCAGAGGAGGTCAAAGCCTGATTTGAAGTCATCTCATTAGAGGCATCCACTTTGACCAAAAGGTGTGCAGTTTCATTCCCAAAGCTCTCCTTATAAGAAAGGATCCACTGAATGTAGATTTCTCGCTGTTGAAAAGGTTGCATAAGAGTATTAAAGTACTCTTAAGCAACTTAAGTACTGAAATATACCACCAGCTTTATTCCGATTACATATGTATTGAATGGCACTACGACTATCAGATAAAAATGACTTTTTTTAAAAAGATTACTATCAAATTCTTTTGAAATAGGAGAAGGAGATCCTGACAGCTATTCCCATGAAATATGAACCCATAATGGTTGAAGAATGACACTACATTGCATTTGAATTATAAGCATGAATGTTTTTTTTTTTTTTTTAAGTAACTATTCTTTTCAGGTAACATGATACATTATTAGATTTCAAGTAAAAACCTTTTTGTGAAAAAAATATGTGAAATTTATGATTTCGGCTTGTATACCCATGGAGTGTTATTGATAAAATAAAAGGAGGAAAAAAATTTTTTTGCCTAACAAGTTTTATAAATAATAAGATTTATAAAGCAACTAGAGGATTTTTTTTACTCTATTTTATACATTACGTGAATGCAAAAGCGTGAAGCTCAAATCAAAGAAAATATGTATCTTATGAATTGAGAAACAAAACTGCAGATAAAGTGCATAATATATATATTCCAATGACATTGTAAGTAACCATGGAATTAGTGGTAATATTTTAATGTTCAAATTGTGCAAAAGATTTTAAACAGATTATGCAAAAAATAGAATTAAAATCCTCAGCTAGATTGATTCTAAGGAAGCAGATGCTTATAGAACTTTTATTTTTATCAGTAATATTTGGCTAAATCGAAAATATTTACTCCTTGAATAAGAAAATTTGTAGAAGTACTATGATGAAAGTACATTAATTGTATATTAGCGAAAAAAAGTAATAAATTAAATATTTCATAT
>JAPDSC010097671.1:0-22462 GCA_026290005.1 Latrodectus geometricus | reverse complement strand
AAGAAAGTGAGGGATCCTAAGAGAAAGAGATAGGTTAGTTTGGATTTGGAGCTTGATATAAAAGCATTTTGATGAGGTGGCTTGACTATCAAATCCAATACAAAAGATATCTAATGTTAAAAAAAATACTACTTAATTATTCAATTTTAAGAGAAAAATTTCTCAAGTATTTCAAAAGACAATTTTATTAGTACTAATATTTTGTTGAATGTTAAATTTTGTGCCCAATTAGTTTAATAACTGATAAAACTACAACTGATTCTTATATTAATTAATTTCATTTTTTATTTCTTTTCATCCTGTGGCTTGAATATGCTTTATTATAAAAAATGTCATTTAAAATTTTTCATCTTCATAAAATATTTCAGCAATAATCTTTAAAAGACCTCAAATGAAAAAAATAAATCACTTATATGGCTTATAATGTACTAATGATAAAATTAAATCAATAATGCATTTCTAGTATTCCAACACGCTTTATATTTCAATTGATATTAATATTTCATATAAAAAAAACTTAAAAAAATAAAGAAGTCAAAAATTATTTAATACCAATGCAAAATCAAATTAGAGATGTAATGAATATTTTTTGTTATTCAACATTTAAACTAATTGATATACTTAACATTTAATTTGGTTAAATTTTGTAATATATACACTACACAGATCAGATCTGTTGGTTTCAGATAGAAATTTGGAAGAAATAATTTGAATTTAACATTTATTTTTTCAATGTTTTGTTAGCTTTTTGTAGAATCATATACTTAAAAATAATTTTTTTTAATTAAAATTATGTAATGTCAACATATTATTAAATATTTGGTACAATAATTTGATGTAAATATCAATATTTCTTAACATAAGTGCACAATGCAATTTCGATGGAATATAGAAAAATAGTTTTAAAAAACAAAAGTGTAATAATTCAGTTTCAAATCTTAAAGTTTAGTTTTAAATTTTTTTTTTTTTAATATTTATCTTAAGAAAGTGAAAAAGTGTATATACTTTTAATACTATTAAACTTCTTATACTATTCTAAAACTAAATACCTATTTAACTTATCATAGTAGAATTTTTTATACTTATATGAAATAGTTTTAAAATAAATTTACAGAATTAAAAAGGCTTTAAAATATATACCTCTACTAATTCTTCTTCATTATATATATCATGTGTTTTCCATGTTCCAGATGCAGGAGTAGCTGGTATAGTGCGAGCTCCTATTTTCAGTTTTTTAACTAAGGGTCCAACCTGAAAAAAGTAGAATTATAAGATAATTTCTGCAATAGAATATTTTCATGTTATATGTAATCAAAATTAAAGCAATTTTTTTTTATCTAAACAAATTAAAATTAAATCAATAAAGCTTCTGATATTGTTTTAGTATCAGTACATATTCAGGTATAAGCATCACCACAGCCAATTTTACTTTGTACAGTTTTACAATTATTTTTTTCAAAAAATAAGAAAGAAAGAAACATGTGAATAAGCGCAGATTAACGAATCAATTTACTTACAAACCAAATTTCATGAAAAATAAAACCATTTTCAGCAATATTACCTTTATTACCTCTGCTACGCCTTCTCCTCCTCCTACGGCAGGTAATTCCGGCTTAATTGCATATTTACCCTGAATAACATTGATATCTGCAGGATTAATTGGAGCTGCGAGCATTTTCACTAATACTTGATTGGATTCAAGAGTTTCAGGTATTTCAAATTCTACTTTCTCTAGAACTTTATTTGGATCACCATATTCTTTAAATTTAATAGCATAACCACTAAGAAATGATATTTTATTTAAAAAGGGATTAATCTTAGAATTCGCACAAAATTTCAACATAGAAATATATGAGAACATGATTGCAATTTCCAAAGTTTAAGTGATGAAAGTTGAACTTTAAAATATTCACTTTTAGCTTTGTATTAGTTTAATTATTTTACCGTGACTAGGTTAATATACTGACTCATGAGATCGTGAAAATTTTCAATTATTTATTTTGAAAAGTTTTTGGTTTCCTTTTTATCAGGCCTCGATTTAACATCTGCTTATGCCAACTTTGCTCTTTTCAATGTGTTATAAATTTTTCATGTGGTTACAGAGGTGCTCAAAGAGAGCCCACATCAAAATTTCTTCCCACTAGATGACAAAAAATAGGCCACAAAGTGAAAGAAACAATTAATACAATGATGTTAAATGATATTTAAAAATCTTTACTGATGAAAAGTTCCACGTATGAAGAAATTTTCTGGGAAAATATAACCTGTATATGTACACACAAAATTTGTATTATTTTAAGTTTACTTTTACATATACATCTAAAGTAGTAAATATATATGCAAATACACGGCCACCTATCACTAGCAGCCGAGAAGACAGGCATATTATCAAGACCACCTAGATTTCTAGAAAGCCTTGATATTATCCGCATGACCGTAAAGGATCGTGCAACCACGTCACGAGCCGTGAGTCAAGAAACAGGGTCGTTTGAAAGACAATAAGTGTCTGCACGAACAGTTCGACGACGTGAGCAGCAGCATAGACTTGTGGTGAATCCTAGAGTTTTGCACCATCGCGCCAACAAAATTCTGGTAACCTTTTATTAGAAGGATCAGAAGGAGAGAGTTAGATATAGCCTCGGATATTCGAGTGGAAATGTAAAATGTCTGTGTACCAGTAAACTAAAAAGTAATTAATAAAATTGTTTGATGGAGACGAATATTGTGTTAGTGAAGTTTATTTTTATATAACATAATAATTTCCTCAATGGTGACCCGGACGAGTCCTCAATGGTGACTTTAATATACGGATTTAAACATGCAATCTACTGTAAAATTATCTGAAAGTTTTCGCCAACTGAGAAAGACGAACTGAAACTACTGATGTTCCTTTTCTTCGGGCAGCAGCTTTTTCAAGTGGTTGTGATTTATTGCCTGGGTGCGCCTTCTTTTAGCGCGTTCTGAAATGTTCGAGGGAGATCGCAGATAAGTGTTTTTTTTATTTCTGTTTCTTTATTCTGTGCTTTTGTTTTGAATCTAAAATGCGTAATTCTTCTGATTTTACTTTTGATTTCATTATTGTTTTCGATTTTGGTATTCACTTTACATAGCTATTGACAATAATTTTTGTGTGAATACAAATCCTTAAAATATGAATAATTGTTGTAATGTAATTTAAAAAAATCGTTATTATTAACAGTTAAATATTAAGCAATTTTGTTCTTAAACCTTGCATCATGGCTGAAGTTAATGCTGTTCAAATTCCTGTCTATAACAGATCTGATCCGGCATTATGGTTTGTTATGTGTGAAAGTACGTTTTCTCTTGCCACACCAAAACCTATTACTGAATCAATAACTAAATATAATTATATTGTATCCCATCTTCCGCCCGAAACTGCATCCTTAATTCGTGATGTATTAATGAAACCGGATGCATCTGACCCATACAAGCAGATTAAAAAATAATTAATAAACCGCTCGGGAGAATCATTACAACTAGAAATTCGTAAACTTTTATTAGGCGAAGAATTAGGGTCGCGCAAACCATCAGAACTCTTACGAAACATGAAGCGTCGCGCCGAATCACATAATGTTCCCGATAAACTAATGTTGGAATTGTTTTTACAGCGATTGCCATCCAATGTTCAAACTATTTTAGCTGTAGTTTCCGATCTAACTGTAGAGAAAGCTGCTGAAATTTCGGATCGCATCATCGATGTTACTCCATCTCCTGTTGAAACATTTTCAGTTTCTAAAATAGATGAAACTTTTGAAACAAAAATATTTCGTGAAATTGAAAAATTAAATAAACGAATTGATCAACTTTCTTTTTCTCGTAGTCGCTCGCCCTATCGTCGTAACCAACACAGTCGCGAACGAAGTAATTCCCATAAACGAGATTTTTCAATTTGCTGGTATCACAGGCGTTTCGGAAAAAAATGTAGGGATGATAAATGCGTTAAACCTTGCGCATGGAAGGAAAACGAATGCAGCAAAGAATAGAGGCGACATATTCTTTGCCTCGAGAATCACGTCGCCTGTTCATTCGCGACCGGACATCAAATATTTCATTTCTGGTCGATATTGGCTCTGACGTGTCCTTAATTCCTGCTAACAATTATCAAAAGCGAAATTCTCCACAACAAACGCTTTTAGCCGCGAATTCTTCCACAATCAATGTCTATGGACAAAAGACACTCTCTTTAAATTTTGAGAAGAAACTTTACTTGGACATTTCTAATAGCCGATGTTAGCACACCCATTTTAGAAGCAGATTTTCTCCATTATTTTGAATTGGTTCCAGATCTCAGGTACAAATGTCTTAGTGATACAAAAACGAAACAATCCATTGGCCATTTAAAATACACCAATCTTCATTCAGTTCAAGTTTCTATTCTTAAAGATACTCCTTATCATAAGCTTTTGAAAGAATTTCCTTCAATTACTAAATTACCTAATCCAAATCAACCAGTCAAACATAATACCTTACACTACATAGTCACAAAAGGTCCTCCCGTAGTTGCAAAACCTCGAAGACTTGCTCCTGATCGTCTTAGAATTGCAAAAACTGAATTTCAAAATATGATGCAGTTAGGCCACATAAGACCTTCAAGAAGTAACTATGCTTCACCTCTACACATGGTCCCTAAAAAAGGAACTTTAGATTGGAGACCAGTAGGTGACTACAGAGCTTTAAATGCTCAAACAATTAAAGACAAATACCCAATACCTTGTATAGCGGATTTTACTGCAGAATTGCATGGATCAAAAATATTTAGTCGCATAGACCTAATTAAAGCCTATCATCAAATTCCAATAAACCCTGACGATATACATAAAACCGCGATATGCACCCCATTTGGTTTATTCGAAAGTACAAGGATGCAATTTGGCCTTTGCAACGCATCTGCAACTTTTCAACGCTTTATAGATGAGGTTACACGTGATTTAATAGGTGTTTATGCTTTTGTCGATGATATATTAATTGCGTCTAAAAATCCCCAAGAGCATTATGAACATTTAAAATCTTTAATATTTATTTTCAAAATTAGCAGAATATGGTTTATGTATTAACGCTTCTAAATGTACTTTTGGTGTTTCATCAATAGATTTTCTAGGTTTTAATCTTTCCGGAGAAGGAATTCAACCTTTACCTGATAAAGTTAAATGCATATTAGACTTTCCTAAACCAGAAACTTTAACTCAGTTACGAAGATTTTTAGGAATGTTTAACTTTTATAGGTGCTTTATTCCTAAAGCCGCCCATATACTTGCGCCAATTGTTCAATTCTTAGAAGGACACATAAATAAAAAGAAATCTCATTCTAATACTCGTAAATTTTACGAAAAACTTACATGGAATGAATATGCAGAACAAGCCTTTATAGCCACGAAAAATGCAATTGCCGAAGCTACTCTTTTAAGACACCTTATTCCAGGAGCTCAGTTGAACTTATCAGTCGATGCCTCGGATTTTGCAGTAGGATGCACTATAAGTCAGTTATCGGAGGGAACATGGGAACCAATAGCATTCTTCTCAATGAAGCTTAATAAAAGTCAACAAAAATGGTCTACTTATGATAGAGAACTATTTGCAGTTTATTCTGCTATAAAAAAATTCAAACACTTGTTAGAAGGCCGAAATTTCATAATATACACAGACCAACAACCGTTGACTCACGCTTTTAAACAAAACCCTAATAAATGTTCTCCACGGCAGTTACGCCATTTAGACTTAATTTCTCAATATTCAACAGACATCAGGCATGTGCAGGGTTGTAAGAACGTAATTGCTGATGCACTAAGTAGAATTGAAATTGATTCTATAACAAAATAACTAAATTTAAATTTTGAAGAATTTGCAAAAGCACAGAAAACTGATTCAGAGATCCAAAGATTTCTGCAATCTAATACCACCTCACTTAAACTGGAACTAAAACCTTGCCATTTTTCTTATTGCGAATTGATGTGTGACATTTCAACTGGAACGCCACGTCCTTTTGTTCCACCTTCTTTTCGTAGATTGATTTTCGACCATTTGCATAACCTTTCTCATCCTGGAATAGCAGCAACAACAAAACTAATTTGTTCCAGATATGTTTGGCCTAATATGAAACGACAAATAAAATCATGGGTTCAATGTTGTGAACCATGCCAACGATCGAAGGTGCAGAGACATACCAAAACACCTATAGGCATTTTCTTTCTTCCAGATGCTCGTTTCACACATATCCACATAGATATCGTGGGCCCACTACCACCTTCTGATGGTTACAATTATCTTTTGACAATAATTGACCGTTTTATCAGATGGCCAGAAGCTATACCCATTTCGGATATTCTTGCGAAGACTATTTGCCTTGAAATATTCAAAAATTGGATTTCACGTTTTGGATGCCCATCCGTAATTACCTCTGATCAAGGACCCCAACTGCGTTCAGCTATGTATGCTGAATTTACTCGCATGTTAGGTTCAGAGAGGATCAAAACAACTCCCTACCATCCGATTTCAAACGGAATTGTAGAAAGATTTCATCGCCATCTAAAATCAGCAATTAAAGCTCATGAAAATGCTAACAGGACAGAGATAATCCCTGTCATTCTTTTGGGCATCCGAACAGCAGTTAAACAAGACTTGCAAATTTCTTGTGCAGAACTTGTTTATGGCACTACCTTGCGTCTTCCTAGTGACATGGTGGACATGACAGTTATTCCATCCTGTGACAGTGATTTTATCACTAATCTTCGAAACGTGATGCAGCAACTGAATCCTGTCGCAACATCCGCTCACTGCAAAGATCGATTTTACGTACATCCATCGCTGAAGTCATGCACGCATGTTTTCTTGAGAATTGATCGTGTACATCCTCCATTGTGCCAACCTTATACTGGTCCTCACGAAGTCTTACAAAGAACTGACAAAACTGTTACCATTGACATAAATGGAAGAAAATCTACCGTTTCTCTTGACCGTGTAAAACCGGCACATCTTCTAACAGAAACTGTCACTCCATGGAACACTGTTACTAAAGCCAGCAACCTATTACCTGACGATAAAACTTTATCAGCCGGTAAACTGCATGAAACTGTAACCAGATCAGGGAGACATGTACATTTTCCAAAGAAACTGGCTACTTACATTACTTACTAATATCTTATTTTAATTAAGTCTATCATTTTTATTTTATATATGTTTGTTCTATGTACATGTTTATTTAAATTTTTCAGTTTGTTCTTTTGAAATTTTGTTATTGTTATTATTTTTTTTTAAAAATGTATGTATATCGTTCCATCAGGCTGAATGCCCTCTGTCACTGGGGGGATACTCTGTGGTGAATCCTAGAGTTTTGCGCCATCGCGCCAGCAAAATTCTGGTAACCTTTTATTAGAAGGATCAGAAGGAGAGAGTTAGATATAGCCTCGGATATTCGAGTGGAAATGTAAAATGTCTGTGTACCAGTAAACTAAAAAGTAATTAATAAAATTGTTTGATGGAGACGAATATTGTGTTAGTGAAGTTTATTTTTATATAACATAATAATTTCCTCAGACTCTCAGCTCGGAGACTATGGCTGCGGCTTCCCTTGACGCTGCGTCATAGAGAAGAGCGCCTTCAATGGTGTGATCAACGACGAACCTGGGCGCACGAATGGCGAAACGTCATCTTTTCAGATGAATTCAGGTTCTGTGTACAGCATCATGATGGTCGCATCCATGTTTGGCAGCATCGTGGTGAACGCACATTGGCAGTGTGCATTCGTCATCATCATATTGGCCCATCACCTGGCGTGATGGTATGGGGTGCCATTGGATACACGTCTCGGTCACCTCTTGTTCGCATTGACGTTGCTTTGAACAGTGCACGTTACATTTCTGGTGTGTTACGACCCGTGGCTCTACCCTTTATTCGAGCCCTGTGAAACCCTACGTTACAGCAGGATAATGCCCGACCGCATGTTGCCGGTATTGTACGGACCTTCCTTGATACGGGACATAATCAGCTGTTGCCCTAGCCAGCACGTTCTCCAGATCTTTCACCAATAGAAAACGTCTGGTCAATAGTTGCCGAGCGACTAGCTCGTCACCAAACGCTAGTCACTACGGTTGATGAACTGTGGCATCGTGTTGAAGCTGCATGGGCATCTGTACCTGTACATGCAATCCAATCTCTGTTTGACTCAATGCCCAGGCGTATAACTGCTGTTATTACTGCCAGAGGTGGTTGTTCTGGGTACTGATTTCTCAGGATCTATCCAGCCAAATTTTTTGAAAATTTAATAACTTGTTATTTTCTAGTATAATATATTTGTCCAATAAATATCATTTTGTTATCTGTATTTCTTCCTGGTGTAACAATTTTAATGGCCAGTAGTGTGGTAAATAAATTGAATTAAAAAGCAAATATTTAATTTATATTTATTCATTTTATGGTACAATTTATAGCTTTTTTGAGATGAAAAATAAATACTATCATTTTAAAATAAAAGGGGTACCTTCGGTGTCCTTGAGGATTCGGGAAAGGCAGCTTTCACCCTGATAGGATAGTAGATATTTCCAAATAGTAAATTTTTTTATTTTATTAGTTCATGGCGTTGATCAGCACTATAATCAATGTGGCTGTATAGTGCCAATTGCTTGCTTTATATGTAGCAAAAGTTAATCCTATAAAATTTTTAATTGAAATTGAATGTTATAGATATTATGTTAAATAAGATATAAATCCAAGTAGATTTGAAAATGTATCGGCCAATGGCTGAGTGGTTATCGCTCCTAACTCATAGGCTGATGGTCCCTGGATCGAATACCGGTTGAACATGGATGTTTCCTTTCTCTCTCTCTCCCTCTGTGTATGTGTATCTTTCATCCTTTCTTCTTCTGAGATTGTGGATGAATGTCGCCCTATAAACGGGTTTGTGATGGTGTGACGTGGGCAAATCTACTCGCCTCTATAACTTGGTTCACAGGTACCCACCAGGTAACGCAAAATGAAATGAGTAGCAGTTTCCTCATTGTGGGTGACGGGTCAACCCACAGTGCCCCACCATTAGGAAAAAAAGTTTTGAAAATGTAAATTAAATTTTTTTGTCTATAAAACTAAAAAGAAATATCCAGCTTCGTTGCTAAGTATAATGTTTCAAGAATTTTTTCATTATGTTTTCTAATTTAAAATGGATTTTATTTAAAATTAATCAAACAATTGGTATGAGTTATGAGTCCCAAAAGAAAATTAAAACAGGCATGTTTATATTAATTGTAAAGTAGATAAAATTCACTACAATGTTATGTGTGTGAATGCGGTTCAAATAATAATCTACAATCTTAATGTCCATCATTAAAAAATAAAAGGATAAATTTTAAATATATATATAAAAAAGAGAGTTGTATTATTCTGGAAGTTCTTTATTCCTTGTATGAATACTGCTGAAAAAAAAAAAAAAAAGAAATTTTGGTATTACCGAACACTGTATCACAGTTAATATAATTAATGAAACTTTTAGAAATAAGCACTGTTTAAATTTATATGGCTCAGAGTGCATTTTAAAGTAAAGAATTTGATGAAGTATTTATAACTGTGACAATGTCTAAGTAAAAACAAGCTACATGGTATTATTTACTTCTTCTTGAGCTTGTCAGATATGTGGCACCTCTGCATTGTTGCATTTTGTACCGTGCTCCAAGCCCAATTTTTTCCTAGTCCCATTGTCTTGGGTCACCTACTTTGTTTATAAAGTCTGATAGGCCCTCAATGGAGTTTAGGTGTAACTCTTTAGGATATGGATTACCTAGAGTAGTGAATTTTGTAAGGGCAAGAGCATCACACTCATATAGGATATGATTTGCTGATTATACCCCTGCGTGGCATTTCCTACAAATTGGTTCCTGTTTAAAAAGTCCCATTGTATGAAGGTGTTTCCTGAAATGATAGTGCCCAGTAATGAAGCCTACAATTGCTTGAGTCTTCAATCTTGGGAGTCTAAGAATTTCAGATGCAATTTTCTCAGATGAAATCATATTTTTTGCATGTTTCTGTCCAGGAGAGTCACAGCAAACTTTGTTCATCTCCTGTTTTTTCCATTTTTGAATGGCCTTCCTTGTAGTCTTCATGTTGATCCCACAAAAGGGTTCCATTCCTATTGGATTGAAAGAGGATCCCTATTTTGCAAGTTCATCAGCTCTTTCATTACCTTCTATTCCTATATGCTTTGGCACCCAAATAAGAATAATTTTATTCCCATTTGCCAGTTCCTTAAGGAGATTTTTGCATTCCATTACAATTTTTGATTTGACTTGGAATGAGTAGAGAGACATCAATGCAGCTTGACTGTCGCTGAAAATAAGAATACGCTTACCTTGGTAGCCCTTCTTTAAATTTATCTGCAGACAGTTGGCGATAGCAAGAACCTCCGCCTGAAAGACAGTGGTATTTTCCCCAAGCCCTTTATAAAGACTGAATCTTGGTGCCATGCCACAGACCCCCAGTCCTGAGAGGTTGCCTTTTTTGATCCATCAGTAAACCAGATAAGATCATTGCTTTTTATTTCAATCGTGCTGTTTTTCCATTCTTCTCTGGTAGGAAAAACTACCTCGAATGGTCTTTCAAACACGTATGTTCTTTCCATGCTGTCTGAAGGCATTTGGAGAGTTGGGTAGTTTATTTTTTTTGGTAATAGTAGTATGACCTCCAGAAGAGGGCTTATCACACCACTGATTTTGCAATTTCAATCTATATGCAGTTATTCTGGCAGCACTGCATATGAAGATATCTAGTGGAGTCAGGTCCAGAATTGCCTCTAGTGCTCTGGTAGGGGCTGTGGACATTGCACCTGTGATACACAAGCAGGCCATTCTTTGCAGACTTCCTAGCTTGTCCTTCACAGTTTTCTGTTCCACCTTACACCACCATATCACAGATGCATATGTAAAAGTAGGCCTGACAATTGCAGTGTACATCCAAAACATCATTTTTGGCTGTAGACCCCAGTTTTTACCAAGCATGCGTCTGCATGTCATAATGCATTTTTTTGCCTGATTGATTTTGTAGTCAACATGTTTATTCCAGGTGAGTTTTTGGTCTAGAATTATGCCCAAAAATTTCACCTCAGAAGCAACGTTGATTTCAACCTCAAAAAGTTTTGGGATAAAGGATCCCTCCCTTTTTATTTTTCTTGTGAATGGTATAAGGTTGGTCTTCTGTGGATTTATGTCCAGATTCCTTTCTTTACTCCATTTGCCTACATAACTTAGAGCATTTTGCATTAGTTGACAAGTTATGTGAAAGTCTTTACCAAGGATGAGTATGACAACATCACCAGCATACCCCTGGGTATAGTAACCTATAGAATTAAGATGTTTTAATAAGCTATTTACAACCAGATTCCAAAGTAATGGTTATAATAATCCTCCTTGTGGACAGCCTCTGGTTGTCTTCTTTTCAAATGTCTCATTGAAGATTTTCATTTGTATAGTTCAATCCGAAAGCAGGGTCCTAGTCCATGAACAAATTGCATGGTCAATCCCTGTATCCCTTAAGGCATTAAGGATGGATAGATGAGAGGTGTTATCAAATGCGCCTTGGATATCTAGGAAAGTGGCTAAGGCAATTTCCCTTCTCTCCAGGGTGTCCTCAATCTTAGATACAAGCTTGTGTAACGCTGTCTCTGTAGATTTGCCAGATTGGTAGGCAAACTGTAGATTATGCAAGGGACTATTACTACCCAGGTAATCTCTGATGTGTCTATCAATGATTTTCTCCATAATTTTGAGAAAGAATGAAGATAAGCTTATTGGTCTAAAAGACTTAGCCTGGTCATAGTTTTTTCCAGGTTTAGGAATGAAAACAATCCTAGTCTTTTGCCATAGCTTTGGAATACACCCCAGTGCTAAGCTAGCTCTGTATATTCTAGTTAGCACAGGGATAATAAGATACCCTGCCATCTGGATCATTACAGGCATGATTCCGTCAGGTCCAGGATTCTTGAGAGGTTTGAAGGTGGAAATAGCCCACCTGACTTTATCATGATTGATAATGCTCTTAGCTAGGTCCATTGATTTCTTTGAATTCTTTTTACAGAACCAATGAAATGCTGACCTTCGTTGCTATTAATATCAATGGCTCCCGAAAAGTGAGTTTTGGCCATAACTTCCATTACTTCTTTTCCGGTACTAGCAAATTTGCCATTCTCATCCTTTAAGGTTCCAACCATTATAGGTTCATCCCTTCTAAGGATTCTTTATAGTCTAGCTCCTTCAGAGATTGAATTCACCTCTTCACAGAACTTTCTCCAGGATTCTTGTTTGCTTTTCCTAGCATTTTTGTTATAGTTAGTGAGTGCTCTCTTATAGTTGTCCCATTCACTATGTTTCTTTGCTTTGTTAAAAAGTTTTCTAACATTTGCCCTTTCAGTTTCCAAAGAGTTATTCCACCAAGGACACTATGGCTTTGCTCTTTTGGTACCCATTGGGCAATTTTTATTGCATGAGCCTAGAATTTCACTCTGCAGAGTTTCTACTGTGACTTCTAGATCATAATTGTCTCTAATATAATTTCCCCCCAGTTTAGTTAGCCCCATGATATCCTTTTGGAAATTCTTCCAATTGGTCCTGATGGGGTCCCTGAAGCGGAGGTCAATATTTATTTTGGAGTTTATTTCGAAGTGGATGTTTTGATGGTCTGAACCTGATGGTCTCTCATCAACTTTCCATTTCGTGATATTTTTACTAATAGCTATTATTTACTTAGATATTAAACTGCAAAACCAGCAAAAGAGAAATAAATTTCTTTGGAAAATAAACGTTACAATGATACAAAGAAAATCAAGCAAGGAAAATTGTACTTTCCTAAAAAGATATTTTTATTTTAGTTGGAAATCGCACAAAAGAGATTGAAAATATCTAAAGATTAGTTATTCTCTCAACAACAGTGTCATTTAAATACAACCGTTTAAAAGTAAAAGATGTTGCTGTGCAGACCTAAAGTAGGCATTCTTTACTGAATAAGATAAGAGAGTGAATATAAAATAGTAAACTATAGGAGAAGTAAAAAATAGTGTTAAAGTTACAGAAGAAAAGTTCACTTAAGCAAGAAATATTATTTTAGAATTTTTGAGATCATTATGAGGATTAAAATCAAAAGTTAATAAAAGTTGAAAAATTACGTGGGAAAGTGAAAAACGACTTCATAATGGCACTTTGGTCGGTGTTATTGTGACAAAAGCTGATAATAGGCTTTTTAGTTAAAAAAAAATGTTTTCCTACCTGATGTATTTTTAATAGGTTGGAGTTGGTGTTTTCACTAGAGATTCATGTCAAAGAACCAATATGACGGAAAAAATCACTAAAAGTTGTTCCAATATTGTTAATGTAATATTAATATTGAATAATACCCAAAAATACTTTTTTCTAAAATTGATATCGATGTGTGAAGTAGCCCCTGAATAGCAAATGTAAACATCATGTCATAGCAGCAATTGGCATGACAACCTTGTATTCAAGTATTATTCCTGTATCGGATGTTACCAATGTTCTTTCACAAAAAATTTAATATGAAGTTTTTTGATAAATTTTATTTTATAGTTGATTGCAATGAGAAGTATCAGTCACAGTCAAACCGGATTTTATGAGGTTATCCGCGGCAAAAATCTATAGTCTTGCTTTTAGAGTTTGGAACCATAAAATACATTAATACTGAATTAGTTCATAGAATAAATTTACATACACTGAATATTTTATTGCATTAGATGTCTAGTGGCTCAGTCATAGAACAAACTGGAGTTATCTATTTTAAATTAATTTTATAGTTAAATTTATGAGCAGAAAAAAGCATTGAAAATATATTAACATTACAAATATATTTTTAAGCCTTGAAATGAAATCATGAATAATCAGATGTACTAAACTTGCTGATTAATGTCAATCTCGAGAAGTTTGAAATATTTTATTTTATCAAAACTTTAACGTAAATTTAACAGGATTATATCGAAATCGCAGTTACCGATTTGGATGATATTGTAATATGTTCAAATGAATGTGTGATGTTTGAAATTGGTTTAAAATTGCATTTTATGTTATGATATAATCTTAGAAATATAAATTTGCATGAAATCATGTTAAACACTTAGAACATATTGTTAGATACGGATTCCATATATTGACGAAGGCGAAAATAAAAATGATTTCTGATTTCTCAGTCCTTAATATGAAAACCCAATTGCAAAATTTTTAGGTTTATTCAATTAAATTGGACGTTGCATTCTTAAATTTTCAGTAATTGTTACATTGCTCACCAATATCCTTAAAAGAAAGAAGCTATTGTTTGAACTAATGAGTATGAAAGAGCATTTCAGAAAATAAAGCATAAATTGCTACTTGCGTTGCCAAAAAAAATAAACTTTTTTTTTTTTTTTTTTTTTTTTATTTTTTTTTTTTTTTATTATAATCTAAGATGTTTTGTAAGTAATTTTTCGTTCAAATAGAGGAAAGTAGTAATGGGTTGGGAATTGTATTTTCTCAATAGAATTAGTTGAATGCATTCTTTATTCGAGAATATTTTGGTTCTATTATTTTTCATTTAAATAAAATTTTACTCAAGAAAAATAGAAATTATATCTCATAAAACTTTTTAAAATATATTAAATTTTCATGAAATAAAAATCTTTTCCATCGTTGTAGTAATGATATATTTTTCTAAAAAATGGAGACAAAATATGCTATGATAAAAAGATAATTCAATGAAATCTTATGCATGAGATAAAATAAAATTATCTTATAAATAAAACTTTTTTAGTTTCTTATTTCTTGTTCTTATCGAAATCTGTTTAAGAACAATGAATTGGATATTGAGTTATCTGTATATTGATGTGCTGAAAACCGATTATTAATTTTTTCAATGTTTAGACAGGCAGTTTTGATTACTAAAAATCAGGAATTATTATCAAATTCTTAAAAGACTAAATAAAAGGAAATAAAACAAAAAATAGTATATACTTAAAAATATTCTGAAATATTAATTCTCTACAATAAAATAAGTTTAACAAAAAATTTATAAATTTTTATTATTTTATAAATAAATAATTCACAAGAAAAATTTATAAACTGTTAGTTAATTAATTATTATCATCGAAAACAAATTTAAGAATTTTTGTTAACTTTATGCTTTAAGTAGTGTTGTAAAGCGATTCTAATGGGGTGCGAAATCATCTGATTAGAAACACTTGTAAGACTCACAAATGTGGCAACTACAAAAAGAAAAAGGCCTCCAATACTAAGTCCATAAATATTGATACATTAAAACTAAAGTGTGAGTGTCGTGATAAACACGTTCTGACAAGTCCGTTCGTGCCAGTCGGTGATCACCGCACACGGGAAGCTACCATAGATGCGACGAAACTAAGTACTAATAGTCAATCAGTACGTAAAAAAGTGAAATAAATAGTGCTTCGTGTCTATTTATTTTAATAATTAAATTATTAGAGAATTATTTATTTTATTTAGGTAAGTATTTTTAGTAGGGATATATCGTTGTAATATGTTTTTGATAAATTACATTTCATTATGCCCAGCTTCTCTTATATATTTACTTAGGTTTACGTTTATACAGCAAATAATTTCAAAACTTGTCATCTTCTGTGTGTGTTAGAATAAATAATGATTTTAAAAATTCTTTATTACAGCTTCACTGCAAGCATGGCATCAAAAAAAAAAAAAAAAAAAAAAAAAAAAAAAAAAAAAAGAGAGAGAGAGAGAGAGAGAAAAGAATTGAAGAAGCTCATCGAGAATTCAATCAGGATTGGATGAAGTCTTTCGCTTTCATCTGTAATTCAAATGGCTTTCCAGCTTATCTCATTTGCCACGAAAAACTCGCACACAATAAGAAATAAAATTTAGAGAGACACTTCACTGAAAAACATACTCAGTTTGCTGCCAAATATCTAGCGGGAGAAGAACGAAAAAAAGCTATCGACGAGCTCCAAAAACAAAAACAGAAATCAAGTACCATGTTCAGTAACTGGACGCAATCCACAAGTAATCTTAATCTGGCAAGCTTCGTGGTATCACTAGAAATTGCAAAAAAGCAAATCCTTCATAGATGGTGAGTATGTCAAAGATTGCTTCATACATGCATCTGAAAAACTGTTTCGTAATTTCAAAAACAAACTAGAAATCTTGAAAAAAATATCAAAGATTTGCCACTATTGGCTAAAACAGAACAAAATAGAATAGTTAAAAGGTCTTCAAATGTAACATATTTGCTGGTGGAAGATGTTCAACTTTCATATACCTTTATCATTTGCTATATATGAGTCTTGCGATATAAAAGATATGGCACAAGTTGCCCTTTTTGTCAGCTTCCCAAGGTCCGAAAGGAGAACTAGGATTGCTACTGCTCTCAGAACAAACTAAAGAGCAAGATGTAGCGAATGCCGTGCAAAAGTGCCTTGAAGACAATGAGACTGATTTAAATAAATTCGTTTCAATAGCAACTGATGGAGCCAGAAGCATGACAGGAAAAAATAAAGGGGTAACAACGATTCTTCAGAGCAAAATAAACCACGAAATTCTTACGTTTCACTGCATAATACACCAAGAAGCGCATTGTGCCCATACATTTCTGGCCTTAATAGTAGAGGTCATGAATTCGGTAATAAAGATTGTTAACAGTATCTTATCAAAAGCACTCCACCATTGTCAACTTAAAGAATTTTTAAACGAAATTAAGACTTAGTATTCTGACCTCCTACTTCACTATAAAGTGCTATGGCTTTCCAAAGGTAAGGTAAGGTGTTCCAAAAGTAAACGTTTTGCTTTGTGCTTGAATAAAATACATCCCTAAATGAAAAATTGGGAAATATTGTTTCAACAATATGTAATCAATATCAGTTTAATTATGGTATTTATAATCAAATGGGTGGCCGCGGTGGCCTGGCTAATCCGCGGTGGCCTGGTTGGTTAGGGCGGCGTTCTCGTTACCTAAAGGTGGTGAGTTCGAAACCCGGCTTAGCCGAAGATCCGTCGTGTTCACTAATGGCGATTGGGGCTCGTAAAATCTGTCGGGTCGCAATGTCCTCCATGTTCCCATTAC
Organism: Latrodectus geometricus; assembly: GCA_026290005.1. Classification (NCBI taxonomy): domain Eukaryota; kingdom Metazoa; phylum Arthropoda; class Arachnida; order Araneae; family Theridiidae; genus Latrodectus; species Latrodectus geometricus. The sequence goes on along the minus strand of JAPDSC010097671.1, from coordinate 5,383 downwards.
AAATTAATACCTCTGGGGGTGGTTGGAGCCAGGCTTTGGGTTTTCACTGTTTCAATCTCTAAATTGGAAAATTCAGATGGTGCTGCCATCTCTGAGCCAAAAGTCGTACTTCCACCTTCGTATGAGGGTGTTCTATTGAAAAACGGAAGGCGCTTTCTCTGACTTCATTCGCCTACACTCTGACGGGTGGGCTTGGCGCTGCCAAGTGTCATCAAAAACAACAACATAATCAAATGATATAATTCATGTACTTATATTACAAACAACTGCAGGACAACATCATAAATGAATTAATGCATGAGAACATCATAAATGTTTTTTTGGCATTTTAATGTTACTTAGGTTCTAAAAAATTGTTTTTATACTATATCTTAGTTTTGGGGTAGATTATCCCTTTTAGGACCTTGAGCCATAAAATCTAACCTAACAACCATAAATAAATTAAATGAATTAAAAACAAGACTTAACTAACAGGAAAATAAGAACATAAATATCCATACTGGAATCTGATTGCTTATGCCTTAAATATAATAAATAAGCAAAAAATGATCATGATGTTTATTTGATATTCGAAATCGAGGAAATTTTTTACAAAAGTATGTGTGATTAATAAAATTATTGATTCTCAAATGAAAATAATTTGTACACTAAATATTCTTAATTTACTTTATTTTATGAAATATTTCAAATTAAATTTAGTCAAAGATTAAATATTCACATATATAATACAAATTTCTCTTTATAATTTCAAAACAAAGGTCTAGAAACACAGTTATACAAAAATCCTTTATTACTCTTCTGCTTTATTTACAAATATTAAAATTTTTAAAATCATGTTTTCATGTCGGTATGCCATCACTTGAAATAGGTTGATTCAGATTCTTACCATTGATGAATACACAGACATTTATTTTGAGATCTTTTTTCTGCTTTGCTGTAATAAAAAAATCATGGTAATTATTTGAATATTTTAGTGGAATGAAATGTTTCAACTATTTTTGCTTACAGCCATTCTGATTTTAAAAATTATAATTTTAAAGAAATTAATCTCATGAAAAGAGATATTCATATGAGCGCGGAAATTTTTAAATTGATTTTCATGAAATCTAAGATTGAAACACAAGAAAAAGATCGGAATTTTTATGAAACTATATTGTTGACAAAACCTTTGAATTCAGCTAAAGAAATATTTTCTTGCAAAGCTTAATATAATAGCTTAAAAATGAATTTAATATAATTTTACATATAAAAAAATTGAAAATAATAAAATTTTTTTATTGTTTGGTTGGGTAAAAGATTTAAATGATACTTATATTTCGTTTCTGAGTCATTTTCAAATCACTTTTGTACTTTAGAACACCTTATATAAAAGGCTTACTAGAAATACAAAATTTTTCGATCAGCAAATATACTTAAAGAGAATAACATAGTTATAGATTTCAAGCAATGTGTTTTAATAATGCAGCAATGTACATTTAATCAATTATTGTCATTAAGAACTTAAAAGTATAATTAATTCAATACTTCGTCTATAAATATGAAAATGCATTGTAAACTTACAATAGATAAAATACTATTGTTCTTAAAAACTGTAAAGTTAATGTAGTATAATAATTAAGCAAAATATTATCAATGAATACTAGAAAACTAAGTAGTATTCACTAACAGTAATACTATTTATTAACAGTTAAAAGAAAACAATTTCTACCCGAGCATAAGTTACTTCTTTGTACATCATGCCTGCCTTGAAAGAAAAAGCGGGCATTAAAATTTTTCTACCAGAGCCAAGACTTCACCGTTGCAGCTGTAAAAGAATATTCTGTTGTGAGGCATTTTCAAAGAGGTCCAATAGTTTCATATGCCTTACGCAAAAGGATTAAAAAATTTGAGACAATTGAACAACTCGGCATTTTACCAACTACAGGATGGTACCAAATCTAGTCTTCAAGCGTCGAAAATGTGGCTACTTCCATCATTGAAAACAGCAGTCAATCCCCTTATAATTGTTTGAGTGTGCCGATTGTTTCTTGTGTATTGAATAGGTCATTTTAGTAATAGTAGGAAAAAACGGCAGATTTTGAAATTTTAATTCTCACAAAAACAAGTCTCTGGCCCTATTTCAGAAGGAGAACATTCTAAGAATTTACGAAGCTCACTCATGGAAGAAGCTCACAATGGGCAAGTGAACACACTTGCGCGTTGTCACAAATCCCTCACGCTATCTATAGAAAACTCTTACACACTGAACAGTGTGGTGTGGTTTCATGAATACTTTAATCCTTGAATGATATTTTTTGAAGAGATAATTGAAATCTGAAATCATTTTCCATTAGCATGGCGTTCTCATTCACCAAATATCATCTTCTGACACTTTTGGTTGAGAAATTTCGTTAAGAACAACATCTACAATAAAAAGCTTGTACCCATAACGCGATACGACACCGTAGTTTGGATATTCCGGCAGACTCAGTCTAGTCAGAGACAAAAAATAGAGTTCTGTGATTAGAGTACATTGCTGATTATGAAGAAGGACATGCTGAACACTTTCCATGAACCATGTTTTCAAAATTGAAACTCATGAAATAAATTTTAGGATGCATTATTCTTAAATGATTTATAGTTGCGTAATTTAAGAAAGGAACAGCTTTCAAAAGCTCAAAAATCAATTGATAACTAATTCAACTCTACAATTAACTATTTTATATAAAAAACAGTTGGCAAAAAATATTATGAAAGACATTAAATAAAAGTAAACCAAAATAGTAAATAAATATTCAAAATCATATTTCTACTTACTTAAGTTTTTGTCTTGAATTATTCTCTGATACATTTCGCCATACTAAAGAATAGAAATTATTGAATAATTAAAAAAATAATGTATAATTAATTTTTATTTCATGATTAATTAAAACAATTTTACATTAAATATACTAATTGAAAATCTTACACTCTACTTCATTTTTAATTAAATAGTGTTAATTTATTATTTTCAATGATCCTCTAAAGTATTACCGAAGTGTCAGCCGCATATGGTTATGGTTATCGCATATGATTATGGCCGCTATATGGTTACTGTATTATCTTGACAGAGTACAATAGAGATTGACCCAGTTAGCTATAATGGTACTATACAACGTCCTTGAGTGATTCACGATAATATCGAGTAATTGGAAAAGTAGCTACATCGACAAAACAGTTTCGCTATCATATATTTGATGTCATTTACCAATTGACATGAATCCAAAGATATCAGTATAGAATCCGTTGACAGTTACCAATAATAATCATAAAACTCGGCTTCCATTAATGCAGTTGCCACAAACCCCCGTTATAGCTTCGATAATATTGTTATACGAATTCATTACAAATTTGGGTAAGTTAAATAATATCTTATTGAAGAAATATTATCTTTATCAATGACTCCTATGCTTTTCTCAATGTTAATCAAATACGAAAGAAAAAGCAGAGAAATCAACGAGGATCATTATTCATTAAGTTGACTACATTGTATTCTGACAAATCACACATTTATCAACGATATTTTCTAATGTTACTATCTTCGTTATCAGGTTCACCAATCCCTTTTATAAGAAAGATATTTTACCTCATATGATTCTTGCAAAAGGGCTTACAAAGAAATGACAACCTTTCATGACCTTTTATGTAACCAGATCTTGTTGGAATGATTGGTATATGTTAAGAAAGTAACTTGTCTCGGATGACTAATGAATTAATTGCTAAAGGTCAATTGCAAGATTTATGTTAGATTCTATTCCAGAAGGTAATTGGTTTCTTAGAATCATCTTATTACATCATTCCACAAATATTCTTACAACCTACTTAAAGTAGCATTTTATTTGGGGTTACCGGTTAATAGAATCTCTTTTATTCCAAATTTTCAATCTGTATTATATATTGAAGCATTCTGCTTGTACTCAAGTTTTATTAATAAAGTTCAACAATAATCATGGTGAACATTTTTTGCATAGAGTTCATTAAACATCATTATCAAAGATACCTTAATCTATATGAAATGTGAACAAAGTGTCTTAAAAAATTTGTGGCAAGTTATATGTGATGATATCCAATAATAATTCACAAGAAAAATAACTATTTTGATACCGCAAAACAGACTTATCACTTCATATGATCATTATCATTCCAAAATTTCATGTATTTGCCAAACATAGAATTTTATTTCCGATTTTTTTTTTTTTTTTATAAAAGAAGGATTTTAATGAAATTATTCGTTTTAATTTTATAAAACATTTTTCTTATTTTCTTAGGGAAATCAAAATTTGAAAGCAAGTAATGAAATTTATAAAAAAACAGTTTGTGACTGAATAAGTGGGTATTTTAGAGTTACGAATTTAAACAATGTTTACAAGATAAATTAAAAATAAACAAATTCAGCAAGACAAATTGAATGGATTGATACCTCACCTGCATCAAACGATCAGGAGAAAGAAATGATAAATTTTTTTTCATTGATTCATCAGCTGCGATTCGTTCAGCAATCTAAAAAAAGATATTTGCATATAAATTTTATTAAAAAAATGAAGTTAATAATTCACAAAATATGCAAATAATAATTAAAATAATTTTGTTATGTTTAGAGATACAATGGGGTATAATATCTTTGAAAAATATTTTAATATTTTTTCCTACATACAAAACTTAAAATTACATAAATCTGACAATATCAGGGCATGATACCCTTAAAATTTAAAATAATTTCTTTTATTTCCTTATTTTCCAATTGTCTATTTCTACCAATTTGGAACTGATAAAAATAGTCATTAACTTCATTATTTTGGCCTAAGATTAGATGACAAAATTAATATTTTGATTTAGAACTTCTTCAGTACAAGTTTCTTCTCCATATTATGGATGACATCATACGATTAAGTTGAAAAATCCTATTAACTTTTTTGAAGGAAATAACTATCTTAATTTAGGTGACTGGACTATATTTTTAGATATGATGGCACATTTCTCACAAAAAATTACCTTTTCAAATTTGGAGGAAAAGAAACACCCCCAACCAGATAGTTATATGAGGTTTGTAATATTAATAGTCATGATTCACTGATATTTATTTTTACATTTACATTATCATTTTAAAATATAAGAGAGTTTTTGCCCCTGGAAACAAATGCTTATTTTAAAAGACATGACTCGTCAATCAATTTTAAAAGAGAAGATGGGTTGGTATAGGGAGAAAAGAGCTTGTTATTAAAATGAATACGATTATAAAATACTTGGATGATTAATTTTACTATTAAAGTGCATAGAGTTATTGTGTGTTATATAATATAACCTTTTAAAGGTATTTTTTGCTTTCTTTCTTCTATTTTAAAAATGTAATCATGGTTGGCTGGTT
>JAPDSC010097670.1:2822-24568 GCA_026290005.1 Latrodectus geometricus | reverse complement strand
ATATATATATATATATATATATATATATATATATATATAACCTTTGAAACAAAGTTTTTAATGAAATGATCTTCAAGAGGAAGATTGCTGTTATTATGTAGAATTTTTATCCGTTCAAAAGAATATCCTTAACTTTCTAAAATAAAAATATAAGTTTTAAACGAATTTTTCTGCCATCACTCAGATCCTTACTTGAAATTAATAAAATTTTTCTCAATTAATTCAATCCATGTTAACTTTGAATTAATTTCATATTTTCAATATAAATTATACATAAAGGATTTATATTTGATTTTTTTCATCAGTTGGATCGTTAGATGTGATAAGCTCACCGAAAACCAAGTACTCTTTCTTTTTAATTTAGAGTAAAATGACTCTTGTTTTAAAATAAAATAATTTTGAAATAAAATTTTATTATTTTATACAAAGCAATTTTCTCTAAACATTACATATTTCACAAAAATAATTCGATTATGAAGTATATTTAACTGTGTATGCACCCGGGCCTTTCATGACAAGAATATCCACCGGAAAATTTGATCTATTTATTAAGTACGTGTTTCATTTCAAGTGATGGTTATAAACACCTTTAAATGTAAAATAATCTGAATGAATATTTCAGTTGTCATTTGTGAATTCCTCTTTTTAACATAAGAATTTAAATTTCCTAGCATACAAAGATGTTTTTTTTTTAATTATATTTTTGTGAAAATACTTACATGTAGCTTTTATACAATAATAGCTTTCAGTTTATATGAAGAATTTTTTTTAAAGATAGTAATTCCTTTATACAGTCCATTTTATTGCACATATTTTCGGAAAATAAATTTTTGAACATAATTTTACATTTATGTGTTAAGTAACATTCGTTTGTATAATATTAAAAAATGGAATTTGCTTTGCTTTTTGACATTAATTCCTTTCTACATTTCAGATTATTAATTCCGTACGTCACATATTTAATTGAAGTTCTACTGCTTCATGCTTTTTTCACCCAGAAATTTTGTTACTTATATGAAACACTGTATTTTGTCTCGATTTGTTCCCAAGAGTTAGAGAAATGGCATCGTTAAGTGAAATGAGTCTGGAGACAAGCCCTTTTAATGGTTTCAACAAATATAATTATATAAAAGAAAAAATCTCTCCTCTATTTTTAAATTATTTATTAATTCGATAAACGTTGCAAGTATTTTTATCAGTTAAATGCTGAATCATTTATTGCGATGATAGTTATTTTTATTATTGCCCTAAGAACAATACTAAATTAATTATTAATTCTTTAACATTAACTATTAATGTTTTGCATTATGTAAGTCTAATTCAACAACCTTCTAGTTTGTACTTAAACCTAGATTTAAAAGACTGAGTACTTAACATTTTTCTATAAAATTGGAGGAAAACTACTTTGGGGACACAGCTCTCTTTCTTTTTAATAAATAAAATTCTGGAGTTTTAGACAGTATTCTGAAGTATACTAAAATAAACAGAAAAAATTGCTCATAAATTATAAAAAAATTAAATGTTTTCTTATTTTCAAATTAGTGAGGGCCCGATGGTCTGTTAGTTTACGTCGTCGATATCGCACTCGCAAGGTTGTGAGTTCGATTCCCCGTCGACTACAGACAATCTGTTCATTAATGGTGACTAGGGTACGTAAAATATGTCACATTCACACTGTCCTCCATGTTTTCATTCCAAATTAATACCTCTGGGGGAATTTGGAGCCAGGCTATGGGTTTTCACTGGCTTCAATCTCTAATCTATGAGCAAAAGTCATATTTCTACCTTCGTATGGGGTGGTTTGTTAAAAAAATGGAAGACGCTTTTTTTGATTTCATTCCCCCAGTCCCTGTCGAGCGACAATGGCTTCACCAAGTGTCATAAGTAACAACAATATAAATTTAAACTATACTAAATATAAAACGATGAGTGCAAATCAGTTAATTTTTTTATCAAATTATTACAAATTTGTTAGTACTGTTAAAAAATTTGGAATTTTGAGATTGGATAAAAAAATTGAATAAAAATAAAAAATTGGAGAACTTATATTTGAAATAATCACATCTTTAACAACGGTCTCAAAATTATAAAAGCAAAAAATAATTTTTACAAAAAATAAAGTTAAATTATTTTGACAATGATGACAGAGATGATTTAGATTATAGAAGCCGAATTATAAGCTATAGTGGTTTATTTATCATATCCTATTGCTGATCGAGGTAACGTTACTGTTTACAAAAAAATATGGACTGATGAGTTCAGGAGGATCATGCGGTATGGATCTCAGCAACACAATTTCATAACAGACGAGAAGATAAACGTTTTTTCTGTCTGTCTTTCAACGATCGTATCTAGAGCCGAGTCAAGAAATGCTATCTTTGGCAAAATGTCTACCTCACAACAAAGAGTCAGAACAATCTATTCGATAGAGGGCTGTCACTTACTCCATCATGGCTTCTCTGACATAGCATCTTTTTTCAATGAACTTCATTTGTGAGATCTCAATGATGAACCATAAAGCAGAAATTATATAGCATCCTGTTTTCAGATAAATACCTTTCTCTTAATAGCATCCCGATAGTAATACCAGTATTTGGCAGCACGCATTGCCAGCGGGTATTCCCTCATTGTCATACTGAGCCATCAATTGGGGCGGTAACACCTTTTCTTCACATTGCTGGTTACATTTCTGATAAACCAGTTGCTTTATATTTTCATTAGAGCACTACGTTTCAATAAAAAACGCACGACAGCATGTCATTGGCATTGCACAGACCTTCCTTCATATAGAAAATTTTGAACAGATTTTCCATGTCTTATCAACTGAAAATAATGATCAATAATAGCTGAGCTCATTGTTTTACTTCATGTGAAACCAGAATTGCGTCATCAAGTTTTAGACAGGATGACTTGTACATGTTATCCAAATTATGTTTGACTCGATGATGCACATTTGGATAAATGTCAAGCATATTACTGCTAGTTTGGTTGGGTTTTGTGGCGCAAGGTCCAAAAACAGACAAGCAGCACCTTATTACTGTTACAGACAACTTATTACTGCCAGAGGTGCTTGTTTCTGACACAGAATAACCAGGATCAATGCTCGTAAATCCTTTGAGAATTTAGTTATTACAAATATATTTCACCAATAATTGTTCTACTCGCATACCTTCCCACTTTGTGGTTGCTTTATTTTTGTTCACTCACTTTTAATACTAGAAGGCCTAATATAACAGAACCTACAAATTAGTTTTTTGAATTACAAGCATCCTAGCCTGACACTAGAATTGAACAAACGAACAATTGAACCGAAAATCAGAGTGAAACCTATTCGACGACCAACTCGAAGCATTTTTCCTTTGAATAGCAATTTCGATGACCAGTATCATACAGATATAAAGAAAGAAAAATTAAAACATTTTTATACACTATTACAACAATAGTTTGTCAGAAATTGATCACGGAACGCATATAAACTTAAAATTAGGCAGCAGTGAGTCTTTAAATAACTAAATTCCATTATAAATGTTAATTTTATAGTAAAATAATATTCGTAATAATTCTATTTATTTGCTGTAATTAAAAACTGTCATTAATTTTAAGCATTTTTATTTCTGCCGCAACGAAGTTAACACAGTATGGCTAAAATATAATTCAGGCTACTTGTGTTGAATGTCAAATTTAGGACCTCATGTCATATCACTAAGACGTCATACACGTGTACTCAACTCAATATAATCGGTTTGCATGTTATTTCCTATGTCACATTTAACTCTGATAAAACTTCTCAGAATAGAAATTTTTATAGACTTATTTGCGCATATGAAAATGCCTGCCTATCTGATATTCAATGATGTAGTACAATGTTCGTAATTTTTAATTTAAATTGAAAAACATGTAATCCGCGGAATAATTGCGATTTAAATTTTCGCACAAGTAGTGAGATTTAAAATTTTAAATTAACCCATATTTCTGTACATATTACATTGGTAAGAAAGTAATCTTGGTAATGCCATTTATCTGTGAAAACAGCTAATTTTCGACTAAATTTATTTATTTACACTTATAAAAAATGGAAGCAGAGTCAACTATAGTGAAAACCATGATATTCAACATTTAGATCTGATTGATTGAAATTAACTCAAGAGAAGCATCAAATAAGGCTCCAAGGAAAAAATAGGTAGTTAGGATGCAATACATGATTTAAAGAATATTCTTAATTAACAATTTTCTGGAAGCTTAATATTAATCGATTTTGCATAAGAAATTTAAAACGATAAGATGCTTTTTAAAAAGAGTGATCTGAGAAGTAATTTAATTGACACTTATACAATCATTAATACAAATAATGCAATTTATATTCTGGACTGTATTGGGAAAATCAGTTGAGACAAAATTGTCTGACACTACTTCATCTCGTCACAACAAGTAACAGTCAATAAATGGTGCTATCACGTTTTTCAAGTAACGTGAATGTTTATTTATACTCTAAAATTATAAAACTTGTTACAACAAAAAAGTAACTTTTTTAAATATTAAATTGTGTATTGTTGCCAAAAATGTCGCTTTGGCCAGATTTACGCGAGCCAAATAAAATATAAAATTTTTCATAAATTCAATCAAACAAACAGAAGAAAATATAAACTTTTTATATTTATCAAAGTATTAATCGTTTAATATTCAATGATTGAAATTTATTAAAAGTTAAATATTTTAAATAACCAAATTTAGTTTTTGAAATAAATTTTTGATATTAACCATTATTACAGTTGTATTTTTAATTTAGAAAATAACACGAAATATCTAAAAAATTATTAATAACTTCATTTAAAGTTCTATCGCAAATCGATATAAATCACTATATTTAAACTGCGTTATTTAGTATGTAAAATTAAACAGTAATTTGTGTAAAATAAATATTGAAATTGTATCGTCTCAAACTTCTAAAAAAATTAGTGAATGCAAACTTAAAACCTAGCTATCAACCGCGACATTTAAAAAGACACAATAAAGTAGCGTAAATGGATGTAACATTGAATTATCCAATGACAAACATAAATGCAATTTTAAAGCACGAGACTTCAAATATATAGTTGTTCTCCTCAGAAGAAAAAAAAATTATTTTCGGCGAAATTTGAAAACTTGGATTTGTGCATTCTTGATTGCTGGATATATTTCCTTTTAATTAAACAACCAATAATATAGCTTTTTCCTTTTTTAAAAAAGTTAAATTTTCCACTCTTCGATGAGTTTAATAATAAGTATTTGCTGCAAATTGGGTTTTTTAAAATTACTTAATACCAATTCGCAAATAAAAAAAAATTACTTTATCTAAAATATTTCTCTAAATTTGAAATTTGCTGGATGTGTCAATGTCAAATATTTTCAAAACTCTCGTCTTAAATATTTTTCAACATTTTTCAATACGTATGAGAAGTTAATATATTCGAAATGCTAATTTGTAACTTTCTGAATTTTATGATGCAGTTGAAAAAAAGAAATAAAGTAAGCAAAATTACGAAAGCATTATCGATAATTGCTGCATTATTAATCTGATGCATTTTTCAGAATATTTTTTTTTTCTATTTTCATGTAACTGCGCAGATGTTTACATGTTTAAAATAAAACTGATGTAATATTCGACAAACATTAAGCAAAAGAAATGAACCACTGGTGTTTCGTATTAAAAATGAGATTGATTTTTTTTTTTATCTAAAACACCAATTAAATTTGAAGTTCGGTCTACAGAATCATTCGTCTAATTTTCTAATTAGCACATTCACAATCTCATTTTTAATTTTTTTAATGAACCTTCGTACAAAAAATATTTAATTTTTAACTTGATTCCAGTTATATTCACACTTTATAATGCTTCCAAAATATGGTCAGACAGGTAAATTGATTACTTATTCCAATATCCACTTTTATTCAAAATTTTAATTAACGACTTGAGAACAACAGTTTTCTAATAAATGTGAAGTTTAATGGTTTTATTAATAATAATATTTTATTTTGAAAGTAAAAATTATTATATTTAAAATTTTTAACTTATCTTTAGCAGTTTAAATTTTGATGGATTTTTGTTTAATAATCTAACTTGCCTGAAGGTCTGATATTTTTTTAGTTTTTTTTAAATAATATTAACTGCATCAACTTGTTTTTCCAAAACTTAAGAAGTTTTAATTCATGAAATATTTGATAAATTTATTGGTCTTAATATCAACAATACTGTCGTTTCCAAATCAAATTTAAAGCCTCTTTATAATTATTTCAATCTTTCCTTACTCCCAATAATGCGGTTCAACTTTAAATTTTAATGAAGAATATTATAACATCTTTGTAAATTTACATAAAAGAAACTGTTTCCTTTGCATTTACAGAATTTAAACTCTAAAATTTATAATTTATTGTGAGCATTTTTCATCAAAATAATTTTTATAATTTTCAAATACCTCCACTCTTAAATGTTAATATTTTTTTAATTCTAGGGGATAAAAGTGATAAATTTATTTTATTTAATAATTACTTGATTAATTATTTGCGTTTATTCAAGTTTCAAATTGGGTTTTCAAAATGGAATCGAAAATTTTAAACTAAAAATATTACCGTAATTTAACATAAACTAATTTTTTTTTATCGATTTTAGTGTAGTGTTTAAAGCTAAAATCAAAATTAAAGAATTTATTACTAAATAATGAAAAATTTACTTACAAAACGGTGATAATTTTTAACATCACCATAAAGCAAAGAAATTAAAATATTTTTATACGCTAAATAAACTTTACATTACCATAAATCATACACCATTATTACAGTCGTTTGTTAGGAATTGATCATGGAATGTATACAAACTCACAGAACTAGCTAATAGTAAATCTTTCAATAACTAAATTTTATAATATGAATATTATTGTAAAATTATAATAATAATCCTATTTGCAGAGATAAAAATATATCATTAATTTTATACACATTTTTGTCACAATACAGTTAATATAATAACACTAAAATATAATTCAGCTACTTGAGCTGAATGTCAAATTTAGTATCTCATGCCAAATACCAAATATGATATATACCTCATATCCCAAATATGATTGGTTTGTACATTATTACCTGAATCACATTTAACTGATAAAACTTAATTTTTATAGATTCCGCAAAAGAAAATGCCGGCCTATCTGTGATATTCAATGATGTGGTCACATTTTTTGTAATTTTTAATTTAAAAACGGGTGATAGATGTGATTTCTAATTTTTGAAGTAGTTATATTTAAAATTTCAAATTAACTTTTTTATTTCCCTCTATACATTGGATTAACAAGAAAGTAATCTTGGCTTTTCCAACGTCATGTAGCAGTAAAAACAGTTTCTTTTTGACTTAATATTTATAGCTGTAAAAATGGAAGAAGAGTCAACAAGTGAAAACCATGATATTCAAAAAATTCTATATTTAGGTTTGATTGATTGAAATGAACTGAGGACAAGAAGCAAGAAAGAAAATTCCTACTTTAAGGAAAAATCTGCATCAATGATGCAGTATAGCATTTAAAAAATATTCTTAATTAACAATTTTCTGAAAACTTAAAAAGATACGATATCTTTATACGAAATTTGATGGTTGTATGTTTTCATAAAACAATATCCGATTAAATATCTACAATAAATTGAAAAACAGAATTTTAGAATTTAAATATTACATATTATACATAGATATTCATTATAAGTGAATCAACAATCAAAATTGACGTACCTAATTCAATCAGGAAACAAAATGAAGTATACAGCAAAAGTTGTTCTACAAGGAAAATAAAAAAGATCTATGAGTTTATTTAACCCACTACTTTTTAAAATATTATTTACTATTATAGAGTTAAATTAACATATTTATATTGTTAATTTCTATACGCATTAGTTTTCAAGTAAAAAAAATTAAGTTTTTCAAAATTATGGTTTTAATGATAAAATTTTGAACAGAATTAACAGATATAAGACAAAGATTTATTTAAATCAGGGGTCGCCAAAGTGGTCTATATAGATCCCTAGGGGTCTATTTAACAACAGTAGGGGTCTATCCTACCCAAGGGGTCGAATGGGGGTCTATTGGAGCTCGAAGAAAAAACAGTTCTTAATACGCAAATCACACATATCTAACTGCGTACGTAAAAATTTAAAATATTTCTATAATGGACTTAATGTTATATTCTTTATAGAAAATAAAATAATAAACCAGAAAACAATCTGCCCTTTTTTTCCTTGGCGTTTCCAAGTTCGTATATGGTTGAAGCCGGTATCAGTCAAGTTAATTCAATTTTAACTAAAAACAGAAATATATTAAATGTGGAGCTTCGTGGGGATTTACGGTTAAAATTGACTAATTTCGAACCCAATATAGCGAACCTTGCCAAGAAACACCAGGCACACTCATCTCATTAAGAAGTAAAAAAACTGTAGCTACTTTACTTACTGTTTTTGATTTATTAAAAATTTAGACTAATATATAGTTTTATTTTAATTACCTGAAAATTACCTTTGTGGGGGGGTCTATGGAGATTTCGAAAAATTATATAGATGATCAAAAAAGTTGCGACCCCTGATTTAAATTATAATTGTATTTTGCAATCTTCTGAAATTTGTTTCTAATATTATAATTAGAACCAGAAAATAAGCTGACATATTCCTCTTGCATTGGTATCCTTTACAGAAAACCTTAAAATATTTAAAGAAATTAGATTTTGAGGTTTCTCATTGTATTGGAAGGCAGCAATTTTATAAAGTTTTTTATCATGTTTTTATTTCAGTTATTCAAAGATTTTCCCAAAAATTTGTAAAAATAATCTGTTATTGCTTAAGCACATTTAAGATATATTAAATATTAATTGATAAGAACTATTAATCGGTATCTAATTCTTAACTAAAAATTGGTAAATAAGGCCGCCCAACCAGTCTAGTGGTTAGCGTAACTGACTACGGATGGGGAGGACCTGGGTTTGAATCCCGGCTCGGGCATGGATGTACTTTCTCTCTCTGCGTTTCTTGTCCTTTCCTCAGATGATGGATGAATGTGGCCCACCCGATAAATGGGTTTGTGGTGGTGTGGCGTGGGCGATGCTACTCGTACCTCCGTGACTTGGTTCACAGGTGCCCACCGGGTAACGATAAAATGATTAGCAGTTTACAGCCTTGTTGCGGCAAATGTACTTACTTGCTCATGGGTGCCCGCCATTAGAAATAAAAAAAAAATAAAAATATTGGTAACTAATATAATAACTTTGCGCGAGTTTTAAATTTCTTGTAAAATATGAAAAATTAAAGTAGAATAATGTAAAAATTTGATAGATATTGTTCTACTCAAAATATATTTTATATAATACCTTCTTCTATCAAGTAATTTATAATACAACTTCATCGTAAAAATTTCAATAAAACACAACTTATAACCTGCAATAGATTAGCTTTCAAATTTTACGATAATATTTATTAAATAGTTGAATAAAATTTTATCAAAATTAAATTTTATTACAAGATTATACTCGTTTACATTTTTTCGATTTAGAAATTGTGTTTTTCTTAACTCTTAAATATTTAAAGTTATCGAAATTTTATTAGAAAATCAACATATTATCTTTAATGTTACTAATGTAATTTTTATTTCGACGATTGCGAGACGGCGCTGCAGAGGCAACAAGACGTCAGATAATGTTTTGTTTTTGAAGAGAAAAGGAGAGAATTATAGCGTCGATGGAAAATGTTCATTTTAGTTTTTCGTTTATAATGATTTCATGTAATTTTATGTGTTCTGTGCATTCCTACATAATAAATACTTGGAAGCTGAATAGTGTTTCAACAATTTGCGAGACAAATTTCATTAAATATCCTACATTACATAGTATACACTTTTTTTACTGTTTTAAATTATACAATTAAAACAGTAAAAAAAGTTTCGACTGTATAATTTAGAAAAGAAAATTATTTAAAGGACCATATGTTGATTAAAACTATAAAAAAGTCAAGATTTTATAAGTTTCACATATTCTGACTAAAAATAGTTAAACTTATCTTGAAAACAAAGAGAACAAACATGCCAAACCTTTTCTTGTCATATTGGCGTTCTTTAAGTTCTTGGTTTTATAAGACTAGAAACTTATTGCTTGGAAGTTTTGAAAGGACAAATTACACATTAGTCATCATTTTTGGCAGTATGCATAATAATCTTAATATCTCTAAAGTAAACAAAAGAACCGAATATTATTGATCACAATAATTTTTGTTAATGAATGCTGACCTTGGCAGATGAAAGAAATTACGATTAACTTCATTAATGATCGTGCATGCATTCTTTGAAAAATGTATTTAAATTCTAATTCAGGCACACAAAAGCAAAATTTATCAAATTTGAGAAACTCATATTTCACATTTAATAAAAAACTTCATATAAAAATACATTTTTAATGCAAATAGTTCTGAAATAATTATTTCACTTTTTTTCAATATAATTCAGCATTGTAATCAAACATTTATATAATTTTATAAACATTAACACAATCATAAACAATTAACACAATCAAATCTTATTTTATATAATTAAACAATGTT
This sequence comes from Latrodectus geometricus, assembly GCA_026290005.1. Lineage (NCBI taxonomy): Eukaryota > Metazoa > Arthropoda > Arachnida > Araneae > Theridiidae > Latrodectus > Latrodectus geometricus. The sequence continues at coordinate 13,972 of JAPDSC010097670.1, read as the reverse complement.
ACTAAATGAATGTCTTAACATCTTTTAACAACATGTTAAATTGAGATAATTTCAATTTAACCAGTTTAATAAATTTGTATACTGCATCATTGATCACGCATAATGCATTATTATTTGTAATTTGTCCAATATTGCACTAGAATTAGAAAAACAATTCCTTCTGACAAGCTTCTTTCTGGCTCTAAACAGAAACGAAGCAAATTATAAATAGAAAATATTGCAAATAGCACAAAATTGCAGAGTTTACGTTTTACCATAATGTAAAACAAATATTTAGCGAGAGAGAAATTCAAAAAGGTATAGAGAAAAAAACCACTTTGTATCACTGAAATTAAAAGTTCATTAATTTAACCAAGTTCGGACTCTGACTTCACTGACTAAAGTCGTGTTTTTGAGAGCCCCTGCTTCTGTACTCGCGGAAAGTTTTGCTGAATTTTTTGACCTTGTGTTTTCCGATAGTTTTATTCTTCTTATGTGTGTGTGAATATTAAAAAGTGCTTCTGTGATTTACGAAATCCGCACAAGAGGATAAATTTTTCTTCCACCAGAAAAGGACTGGTTTTTGTGCGACTACTGTCTGTGTGACGATGGAGAAGAGAGTTTCGACTTATCTGCCTTTTAAGGTGAGACTTTTTGTAACAGAAGAGGATGCGAGTGAAGCGTGTGCTCTGTCAACACGCCCTAGAAAATCTAGGGGGTGTTGGCTCTGTCCCCCAGCAAGGCATCCAGAGGCGGCGCATGAGCGCAAAAGGCGAGATGTTCTTAGCCGAGCGATCTGGCATGAGATAGTTTGTTAGTTGGGTGGGTTTTGTGACGCAAGGTCCAAAAAGGACAAGTTGCGCCAAAAATTAAGCTTTAAAGAAAATTTATACATTTTAGACAAAACCTAAACTCAACATTAAAAATTTAAAACACAAAATTATTTGTATATATTTATTTTAAAATTTAAAAAAGTATAAATAAACGAAAGTAAAATAAAATTCCAAAATTTAAATAAAATTAAGGAAACCAATTTCCCTTAAAAAGGAAAAAAGGTTTCGGTGGGGTGACTCCCCCATTAAATCATACATGGTTAAAAGGTCTGTTCGAAAATATTTAAAACGGTAAAGGCTAAAGTAAGGACATGAAATTAAAATATGAGTAACAGTATATGGTTCATCACACTTTTCACACAATGGACTTAATTCACTTAAAAACAAATGTCTGTGTGAAACGTGTGTCCGATACGAAGGCGAGTCAATTTAACATCGGCACTTCGTAACGGTAAAACTATTGAAGGGATGACGTATGAAAATATAGCACATAGCTTGTTAGAGACCTGCATATTCCAGTACTCTTGCAAGAGATAATTAACAAATTTTTTAACAATCTTTCTCACATCGAAAAGAGGGACAAATGAATGAAGTACAGATGATGCAGCTTTAGCAGCTGCATCTGCCTTTTCATTTCCCTCTAGACCTACAAGACCTGGGATCCAACTAGCATGAGATGGAGCTGACCCACCAGGACTCCAAGTACAAGAACGATGATAGTGAACTAGACAGCAGCCTACCAGCGCTTCATCCAGAAGCTGAGTGCAGACGCCCTTGAATTGAGAGGTCAGTGCAAGTTTTTCTCTTTTTGTTTGTCAAATTTCAATGTGACTTTTAATACCCCTGACTCTGTTGACATAGCATGTACCTATTCGGACTCCCTAGTTTCTAATAGCTCTTCTGAGTCTGACACTGATTCTGACTCTGCTTATTCTGACAATGCGCATGTTCCAAGTTCTAATGTATTGGTTGAATGTTGTGATGTTTCTCCTGTTTCTCTTGATGTAGTGGCTACTAACCAAGTTACTAATGATGTTTCTGGTGTTACTAGTGTTAATGTTATTTCCTATGTTTCTCGTATTAATGATTGAACAAATGTTTTATGTGTTATTGATAGTTCTAGTGTTAATGCTGTTTCTAGTATTTCATGTACTGTTTATAATGTATGCCCCTTAAAAAATGATCATGTTAATCTTAAACTAAAATCTAAAAATCCCCCTAAAGAAATTAACTAAATCTAAAGTAATTCTGGACCCCTGTACTCTAAAGAACCTAAATAAGTTAGCGAGAAAAGTAATCCCCCAAATCAGGCAGGTAATTATCAAGATAATGAAGCAAAAATAAGTAAATCCAAATTAAATGTAAATAAAGTAAATAACCAAAACCATGAGATGTCGAGCAGTAGTGATGAGGAAATAACTAAAACTAATTTAAAACGCGGTCTAAACAAACTGATAGTGACTCAAATGACTACTCTAAAATAAACCCCAATGATTTCAAAGCTGTAAATAAAAGACATAGGTTGAGGCTAAGCGAAAAAAACAAAAATGAGAGTTTTAAAAAAAGATCAAGTTAGACTAGCAAAAAGATTTAAAACAGTGGGTGAGGTTAAAACAGCAAATAAATTTTCAAACTTAACTGCTGAGGAGCCCCCAAAACACTTAGAACAAAATAATGAAGTCGAAGAGACTAATGTTAAAACTAAAAAGTAAATGATAAAACTCAAATTAATAAAGTAGGCCCCATAATAATTAAAACTAGAACAAAAACCTTAATAAAAGCAATTAATACTAAACTAGACAAAAATAATTTCCAATTTAAGGCAACAGGCGAAAATTTAAAAGTATTTCCAAATTCAATTAATAAAAATAGGGAACTAACAAAATTAATTATTTTCTAATCCCCCAAGCAAACGAAAAACCAGTAAAAGTAGTAATTATAGGACTAGCCATAAATACTGAAATTTAGGACATAGAAGAGGAATTAACTGAACTAAATTTTAATATAAGTAACACAACTTAAAAGATCAAAAGACTACAGGTCCCCCTACAAATATTTCAAATCCAACTCAAAAAAACAGAAAACATTGAGGAAATTTATAAATTAAAGAAATGTTGTGGTGTGATACTTTCGATGGAACCATTCCTGATTAGGAGTAACGCTTTCCAGTGTTACAACTGCCAGGGATGGAATCATAGGTAGTCGCAGTAAAAATTCAACAAAAATGCTTAAAATGTGCAGGCTCCATCAAACCAGGGATTGTAAAAAAACCATTAGAACAAAAACCAAAATATATTAATTATGGAGGAGAACATACTGCAAACTATTTAGGATGTAAAAAGGCCCCCAAACCAAAATAGACCCCAAATTCAAACCCCGTTAGGAAAAATTTCAGTTACGCCTAAGCCTTAAATAAAAACAACAAACTTAACAGAAAATCCAAAACAAGCAAAAGTAAATATCTCTAAGCAAATCAAACAAAATAATAACGCAAAAAACATACTAAACGAAAACACACTAGACAATCTAACCGAAGTACTAAGATTCTGTAACATAATAAGTAATATGTTTGGACAAAACTTAAAAGAGAAATAAATGACAAACTAGAAATCATTGGTAATTAGGCCAATAAACTATTCAATCTTGTAAGTTTCATTCAAAATAACCAAATAACCTCAAATTATACAAATAATGACAACTAAAAACTAAATGGCTTTTTAATGTCACTGGAATTGCAACAGCTTAAAAAATAAAATCTAATTAAGAGTCTTCGCAAATGATAAAAATCCAGATTTAATCTTATTGCAGGAAACTAAGTTGAGCGCAGTCGAAAACCTTAAAATTGCAAATTACAGTTTTTACCACACACCTAGAGCAGGATTAACACACGGAGGCACTGAAATTTACTTTAAAAATCACATACCCCATAAAAAATCCCGAACCCCCACTTAGGCAAATAGATTTAACGCTTATTGAAATACAAATCAAAGAAAATTTAAAGATTATTGTAGGTTCAATTTATGTCCAACAGCAAGCAGACAATGTTTACAGCAGATATTGAAAATTTATTAAAATGAAATAATTCTTGCAGGAGATTTTATTTGTAAACATAGACATTGGGGCTGCCCCAAAGCGAATTGAAAACGCAAACACCTTTTTAATTTTATTGAAAAAACTAAAATACACGTAATCACGCACGAAACGCCAATTAAATATTCTAATAAATCAGCCAACGTAATTGATTTTGCAATAGCCAAAGATATTTTAACTTTACTACCGAATCTTTAGATGACTTGTCATCTGACCATAAACCCGTATTGATTTGTTTTGACTTAAACCTACCAAACTAAATTAAAAAATAATTTAAAAACAAACTGGTAAAAATATCAGGTAAACTTAAATAATAAAAACTTTAACTTTTCAAAAGTAAATAAAATCGCAGATTTGGAAAATAGAGTTGAGGATATAACAGATAAAATTAAAGAAGCGCACGCAGAAGCATCAATAGAAATTAAAAATAAAAACTTTAACGAAATACCAAACAGCATAACTTTTAATCAATAATATAGAAATGTAAAGCAAGGAAAACGTGGCAGGGAACTAGATACCCCCCAGATAAAGCTAAATTTAATAAACTAAACAATAAAATTAGAAAAGAACTCTACGATTTCAACCAAAATAAATGGAATACCTATCTAGAAAATTTAGACCCCCAAGAAGGCTCCCTTTGGCAAACAGCGCGTAAATTTAAAAGAAAGCCAATTTATATCCCCCCCTCGATAACCAAAATAGCATATTCAGTAAAAGACAAAGTTGAGGTCATAGCCAATAGTTAAGAAAATCAATTTAAAAATAACATGATAGGAAATGATTTAATAAACAATGGAGTAGACGAAATCGTAAAAAATTTTAACTTTAATAACTGAGAAGAAAACACAGAAACAGTGCTTCCCAACCAAGTAATAGACTCAATTAAAAAAACTTTAAATTAAAAAGCGCCAGGTAAAGACAGCGTAAACAATAACATGGTTAAAAATCTAACTTTAAAATTTGTTGTTCCGCTAACATTCATAATAAAAACGCGATGTGTTAAACTTAAAACACTTCCCAGTTAACTGAAAATTTGCAGAAGTCAGGCCAATACCAAAACCGGGTAAAAACTTATATAAGGCAGACAGGTATAGATTGATTAGTATTTTATCCTCTTTAAGCAAAATTGCTGAGGATATAATACTGGACAGGATAAGAAAATTTTGTAGAGACAATAAAATACTCAAACCTGAGCAATTCGGTTTTCAACCCAAGCTCCCGACAGTACACCAACTCCTAAGAATCACGAAGGTTTTAAATACAAGGAACACACAGGCGCTGTCCTATTAGATATCGCGAAAGCTTTCGATAAAGTCTGGATAGAGGGTTTTATTTATAAGCTAATTTTCTTAAAACTCCCAGGGAATCTAATTAAGATAATCCAAAGTTATTTATATAATAGAAAATTCCAGGTCAGATAAAGTAACCTTCTCAGAAGTCAGGAATATTTTTAGGGGAGTTCCGCAAGGCAATAAATATGGACCGTTGTAATTTTTGTTAAAACATAAATGATATCCCGAAACAGTTAAACACGATTTTAGCACTATTTGTTAATGACACCACGATATTAACTAAAAATAAAGAACTAGTTATTAAAACTCTAAATAAACACTTAATAAAACTCAGTACCTGTTTTAAAGCGTGGAAAATCGAACTTAATGTAGGAAAATCCCAAGCAATAGTTTTCACTAAAAGTAATAAAATATCAGACAGTAACATTAAAAATTAATAATCAAACCGTACCATGGTCCAACGAAGTCGAATATTTAGGTTTATCTTTAGACAAAACGCTAACTTACAAATCGCATTTCACTAAAATTATTAAAAAAATATAGGGCAGCGAAAGCAGTACTATTTCCACTATTAGGCTACAGATCAGAACTAAATCAAATAAATTACTTATTTACAGGGCAATAGTGCGTCCAGTGGTCAGCTATGCCTCCCAAATTTTCAGAGGCGCAGCTGACAGTCATATTAAAAAGCTCCAAAATAAAACACTCAGGTTAATTTGCATGTCACAATGGTACTTCAGAAATGAAGCTATCATGCGTGACCTATGTATCAATAATTTTTTCCAATTATTTTTTCCAGATAAGCTTAAAGTTTTACATCAATCTTCCGAACATAGAAAATGATGAAAAAGCGAAGATCCCGATCAACAACATCTTTAACGCGGCAAACAAAAACAGACCACGGACAGTACTCAGATTGAAACATAACACCTAGGATGACAGAAGATAACCCAAGCGCGAGGCGAGTCGGACAACACGAACATCAGGTCGTAATTCACTTTTTTTAAATAATTTTATTTTTTTATATAATCTAATGTTTTTCCTCCCCCCCCCTTTCTTTTCTTCCTCCTATCTATTCAGGTATAAAATAAACCATGACTAATAAATTCTTGCTATTTCAGATTTATTAATCATTTGTTCAGTTTTTCAGGAACACTTATCCCACAGGAGATTGAACTTCGGTTCTGAAGCTCCTCACACCCACATGCCGTCTCGACCATATCATTAATTTAACTCTCGATCTATTTGAACTCTGATAGAACAAACAATGATCATTCTAGAAGATTTTAATTGAACATTCTGTGCTATAAAATTTTTCGAAGTCCATAATCAATATTACCATACATCTATATCGCATTATCCAATTTCTCAAACATATTTAAGATTCAGTATTTTTTTTTATTTCCAAATGCAGCCTGTAATTTACAAACATTATCCTTACGTAGTAATATATATATATATATATATATATATATATTAGTTTGGGGAAAAAGAAATCCATTATTTTTACGTAAACTTCATGTAACTTCTTTTGGATTCACTTTGTAAAAAGGTTTAAAATAGCTTTTATGTAGATTTTTAGGTCTTGCGCGTTACGACTGCTGACATGCGGTTAACTTCGATCATTTTTGATATTTTATAGACATTGTCGTCAATGCTGTATCCACATGCGAGGTGCATTACTAACACCAAAAATACCCGAACGGAATCGACGAAACAAAAATTGTACGTAACTGGTTGTTATAGTCTTATATAGGACGATAAACACCTTTCACAATTGTATTCAATTGTATTCACAAAGATAGCCGGGTGAATTACAATTGTATTCACAATTGTAATTCACCCGGCTATCTTTTTCGCCGTTACAAGAAAAAAAACGAAAATGTATCGAATTTTCTGTTTGTTGTCTTCCATTTTTAAAACCTTGTACTCGTAACTGAATGAATCAAACAAAAAACCGCAAGAGAATATTTTAGTGTCAAATGTCAGCTTTCCAACGAGCATAAATCTGAAATTGTTTGATAGATACCTCACGAGATATCGATCACTACAGACGTCTACCGAAAAAATAATGGATTACTTTTTCCCCAAACTAATATTATATTTTAGTATATTATTTAAATAATTTCTTAAGTATAATAAAACTTAAGAAATCATATTTTGCGAGTGTAATGCAGTTTTTATCTCAACAAAAACTACAAAAAATAATAAGTGTATTTTAAAAAAAGATTCAGTAAGTTTAAGAATATATCTAAAAAATCAGCGTTTACAAGATTTACATAAAATAAAGCTGTTATTTTTGTAAAAGTGCTAAATTTTAAAATTTTACATGTAACGAGATCGAAACTTATTGAAAGTAATTTCTTCAAGATATTTAAAATTCTCCGTTTTTCATATTTCTGCCAGTTTCTGAACACAATTAATAGCCGAAATGGAAGGCACCAGTTCAACAGTTTGTGAGTTCGAATCCCATCATGCATGGGTATTTGTAGGGTGTGGTTCGGAATCCACTTTAAGCAGCAAGTCCCGGTTTCATCTATAAAATATGATCACCGAGTGACAAATTTACAACCAACACATTTCTGTGCAACAATCAAGTAATGACGTAACATTTGAACTGACATAATTTACTCCAAACATTTTTTATCAAACATTTTAATAAGCATTGATAAAAAAAAAATAGTAGCGATAAATATATTAGAATTTAAAAGCCCTTCCTACGTATGCGACTTCAATTTCAAATCTAACTAAAAATTCGAAGAATTTATAAAGAAACCGATATTCATATCAATTTTAATTTAAAAAAAGTGAATTAAAATATTTAAACATACATATGTTAAGATTAATTTATGAATTACTGAACTTTAGCAATAAGAGGAAATGTTCATGCAATTAAAGCATAGAACAACATCTGAACACAATCAGAAAGACCATAAATGTAAGAAATGGAAAAACCCAATTTACACAAAACATTTTGAATTCATCAATTAGACATAACAATTCAATGGTATATGGTATCAACAATCAATGGTACAAACAACGCGCGCGCGGCTATTAAATTTATCAATAAAGATATTTTTATTTTGTTAACGACAAACCAAAACCGCACGTTATAATTAGAAGCATTCTCTCAATTAAAGCTATTACACACAAATATTTTTTGTTCAAAATTGATATCCAATTAAAAATTTATTTTAAATAAGATGTAATAAAAATAAACTGAAAATTTTAAGAAATCAGAATTCCAAAATTAATGGGATTATGTTTTTGAATTAAAACTCAGAGACAAGTAGGTTGCTTTACATAAGCACACAAATAAAATTTTTAAAATATATATTACAAACTTTAATCCACTCTTATTTAAAAAAAATTAAAAAACGTGAAGGTAATAGAGATTAATTCCGAATCAAAATGGTTCCATCAAGAGACAAATATTTTCTAAATAATTAGTTATTAAGAAATTAAAGGAAATCTCAAATTCCTGTAGCCGATAAAGTCGAGAGCTCAGATTTATTAGAATTTTTCTACAGAACAAAAACACAGAATAATTTAAATTCATACATTCACATTTAAAACAGAAAATGTTAATATGCTATTGCATTTTAAAGTAGGCTTCACATATTGCAAATACTAAATTGGTAGTTTAATCGGCATTTTACAATTATTCAGAGATCAAAAAGACTAAAATTTTATTTTCCGGTGTATAAATTAGCCATGACTGTTTTTCAGCAGAATTAGTTATAACACAGAGTAAATCGTAAACCTACTGTAATTTCATTCAAAACAAATTCTAGCATGCAATCTAATTTTTTTTCTACTTGTTCAAAAGTTTCAACAATTAAGCAACTTTTAGCATGATGAGTACATTAAAGAAAAAATTCAACTACACACAATCGAGCCTTACAAATTTATAAGCTACAAAAATATGTAAATCTGAAGTTTAGTTTTCTAAACTGAAACAAAAGGTAAACAATTATAGAACCTGATAGTAGAATCCGATTTCTACTGGATTACTCAAACATAGATGACATAACCTTATATTTGGAGGGAATTATAGATATGAATATCTGTATAATCCTAAAAAATTACCATTAATTCTTTTTTAAATTTAATGAATGAAAAATCGTTCTGATGCCTTTTTACAAAACCAGTAAACCAGAAATCTTTGAAAGCAATGAAGCTTTCAAATTTTGTATTGATTCTGATTTGTTGAAAACTTATTTAAAAAATTATATAAAGCTTTATGAAATTAGCTTTTAACATTTGAAAATATTATTGGAATTCATACCAAGATTCAATCACTTCAGCTAGTGCAAAGCCTCACTTGAATATTTTCCATTCATAGAAAAGTTACATTTAAATTATCATTTTCACATATAATTATTAAGATACACAAATTGAGTTCTTCAAAACTGTATAAAATTATTTTTAAACATTTGAACTATCATAATAAAATATTACATATATAACTATATATATCAAAATTTATATTAATTATATTAGATAAACGATAAGCATAACAAAATTTAGATGTCAAGTCCCAGAAAGAAAAGTTTTAGGTTAAAGATCAAAATTTTCATACTATTTAATATCTTCCATATTTATTTTCTGGAAAATTTTCCTTTTTCAAAAGAAAACTTCATAAAAGATGCTCATGAAGTTCGCCATAAAATATACTCACTTTTTAAAAAGTTGTAATATTAGAGATCAAGAAATAAAACAAAATGACTCGTTTTGATTTAAAGGATAAGATATTCAAAGAAATAAATATTATTAATTTGCCTAAATCAGTATTTCATGTTGATAAGTTCAGCTGTAAGACTTGACACTGATTCAAACAGATTTTGCATGTTTACCAGGGAAAGAGTATGCCACATTGTTAACATGCGTATTCAAGGCTCATTTATAAAAGTGCCAGGAATACGAGCGACGGAATCTCATCCATGTTCAGTAAGTGACTTCTGGTGAATAAGCAAGCTAACAAAGATATAACCGTTAAAGAGAAGTAACATTCGTCATAACCATCATTCAGTTTTCATATTGAAAAATACTTTTAGAAATACCTTGAAGGAAAGAACTGGTTTTGGTCTCCAGTAAGTTCCCGTTTTGCGTTAAGATTATACAAAATTCGTTGCAGCTGGAATTGTCTATATGCGATATCAGCCAATATCATTACTCCAGGTCTTTGTCGTATATAACGACAATTCTCTTCAGAATTTACCTTTAATCGGCAAAGTGTGTACGACTAAAGCTAAACACGTTATAAAAAATGAAAACGAAATTCATCAGAAGAAACTACTTGTTAGCAATTTCCAGCCATCTCTAAACTTAAAAAGCCAATTGCAGTCACAAGCGCCGACGGTTTTGAGTCAGGAGATTGTTTCGTTTATCGTATTGTTTACACACGTGGGGTACTAGAATTTAAAGTGTATTCCGAAACCTATAAATACTCATACCTTAAGTGAGATTCCAACCAACGATTATTAAACCCAAAGACCATGTTAACCATTTGGCTTTGAATCGTGAGATCCGGTAAAGAAATTACTGTACGCAGTTTACGGAGCAACATACGTTGACGAATTCATAAAACAGAACAGTATTACATTTGTAGAAGAGAATCGATGTACTGCCAACTGTCTTAGGTGAAACTATCTGAATGTTTTAGAGCCATGGGGATTAAGAACCCTACTCCCATGTTGGCATCACTGTTTAGCATCTACCCTCGGATTTCCGAGACTTCTGATACTCTTTGTTCCATTACTTCTAAATTCACATCAATGTGTTGCCACGCTGCTATTGCACGCTGATAAAATCTATTAAAGAGGCTGAAAAATACAACTCATTAAACGTCGTAAGTTGAAATGTCACAGTCTTCAGAAAAGAAACGCAATTGTGTCTCAGAACGTTGATGACTTCTCAGATAACTGCACAATATCCCACTACACCCCCCCCCCCC
>JAPDSC010097667.1:6282-26288 GCA_026290005.1 Latrodectus geometricus | reverse complement strand
ATATATATATATATATATATATATATATATATATATATATATATATAAGATATGAAATGTCAGATGACGCTACTCAACATCATGACATCATCTTAATACTTGTTGCTTCCACAACGATCCTGGTGTCAAGTGTAAGAAAAATAATAGATGAAGACAAAAAATGGTTTAGTAAAGACGTATTTTGAATCTTGACGATTCCAAAATCAATAATATTGTTATTGTAACCCTTTGTTGTAATTGTAAATATCTTTAATTGTTTAATATACTATACTTAAAATGCCAATTAGTTGCATTATTTAGTAATTAAACTAACCAACATGGGGCCTGACCTCCTATTTTTCAATCTGTTTATCATTTACGCCGAAATTTTTCCGCCGCCAAGTCGCCAAGTATCTGAAAAGGGTAGAGTTTCTGCACTTGATTTATGTTCCAGGATTTTCTGTTTTGGATTCTTACTTTGATGCGAGGTGAGTCACTCTTATATTCAAGATGCTTTTAAGTAATATTTCTGAAATCGCACTTGCACTGAAGACTGAAAAGAGAGAAAAAATTAAACTACTTCACAAGCTGTTATTTGGTCCAAAGGGTGATAGATTGAATCGCTCTCGAATAAGAAATTTTCATAGTTTTGATTTCAAAAAAGACGATCTAGATTTCAAAGCTAAATTAGTAGATGTTACTGCAAACTTTTCTCTAATCGAATTAATTTCTATTGCAAATATTTTGAGAATAGATATTGATGACTCACTGACTGAATTGGCAGAAAGAATTTTATCACTACTCCCTGATTTGGAGTCACTTCAAGAAAATGTGAAAAATTATGAAATAACTGATGATGAAACTGAAGAGATTCCAATTCTACTCAGTCGAATGTGCAAAGTAATAATATGTGTCTTAATAATAATGTATATAAAGTGTATGATAGTCGTATTTTTTTTCCTGAAATTATAATTTTTTTCATACAAGATTGCCATTTAATTTTAATGATATTGATTATTTTGTTCCTTAGTATACTGAAGAAAAATGAAAATGTAAAATTGTGGTTTCAAAAATTTGAAGCATTTGCTATTTCATTTAATTTATCAGATATTTAAAAAATTATTTTTGCACAAAGAGCATTAAGTGGTATTGTTATTTGTTAAAAGTGAAAGCAATACTCATTGCTACTCTGAATTGAAAATTGCTTTAATTTCGGAATTTGGCCAACAAATTAATTCAGGGGAAATTCATGACACTTTAAATCGTCGAAGAATTAAAGGAAAAGAATCAATATTTGAATATTTTTAATTATGAGAGAAATTGCCAGTCGAGCTCAACTCGATTATATGGCTCTAATTCATTATGTTATTCAAGGCATTAATAATTCTTCCAAGAATAAAGCAATTTTGTATGGTGTTAAAAACTTAGTAGAATTTGAAACAAAATTAAAAATTTATGAAGAAATTCAAGAAAGTTGTCAAAAAGTGAACTAAAATTCTTGTGATAGAACAAACTTTTAATAATCAAACTCAAAACAAAATTCAGACTATTCCTATTCGTTGTTTTAATCGCGGAAAAAATGGACATAAATCTATTAACTTTAGAGACAAAAATAAAGGTTTAAAATGTTTTCGTTGTAATTCTTTTGGCCATAAAGCCAGTGATGATAAATGTTCCACACTAGTAGATAACATTAATTCGACATTTCGTACTGTTAACAACCACATTACTTTTGGACAGGACATGTATAAAATTGTTAAAATCTGGTATTTTGATCGAAGCTCTCATTGATACCGGAAGCCATGCAACTTTATTACGCGAAGATCTGTATTGTCAAAGTAAGTTTTCTGAACTGACTGATTCGCAATTGACACTGAATGGGTTTGGTAGCTCTGAAGTACAGCCTCTTTGTTCATTTCAGGCAAATATAGAAATCGATAATGATATTTTCTTTACAACAGTTTATGTTATTTCTCAACATCAGATGAGATTACCCGTAATTATTGGTACAGATATAATTACTCAAGGAACACTAACGGTCAATAAAGATGGTATTTCTTTACATAAAACAGATAATAATTTTTTCATGCATTTAATTAATGTTGTTGACAACACATCAGACATTGATTTAAATCACACACACGACAAGAAATACAAGCAAGAAGTATACATTTAGTTAACAACTACAAACAGAATAAAACGCGAACAACAGAAATGAAGATGTCTATAATTTTAAAAGATGATATTCCAGTCTGCCAACGAGCACGTTGAATGTTTATTCCGGAAAAATAATTTATATCCAAACAAATCAATGATTATTTAAAAGAAGGAATAATTAAACCATCTTGAAGCGAGTATGCTAGTCCAATTGTTTTGGTAAAAAAGAAAGATTATTCTACACGTTCATGCATTGATTTTCGTAAATTAAATGAGAAAATTATTAAAGATCATTATCCATTACCTCTCATTGATGATATATTAGATCAGTTACAAAATGCAAAAGTATTCACTTCTATTTACTTAAAAAATAGCTTCTTTCATATTGATATTGACCCTAATTGTACAAAATACACGAGTTTTATTACACATAATGAACAATACGAGTTCCTTAAAGCATTCGTTTACTTCCATTTGGTTTTACAATTAGCCCAGCCACTTTTAATAGATATTTATCTTGTGTTTTTAGAGATTTAGTATCAGAAGGTACTTTAATTATGTACATGGATGATTTTATATACCGTCTACAATTGAAGAAGAGGGACTTATTAAATTGAAACGTGTTCTCGAAACTACTTTAAATTACATAATAAATATTAATTTTAAGAAATGCCAATTTTTGCAAATAAAAGTTGAATTTTTAGGCCATATTATAGAAAACAATACTATTTCATCCTCTCCATTAAAAATTAAAGCAGTAATTAATTTTCCTGAACCTAACGACATCAAACACTTACAATCATTTTTGGGCATGGCATGTTATTTTCGAAGATATATTCTAAATTATGCTATTATTGCCAGACCTCTAAGTGACCTACTAAAAAAGTCTTCTACTTTTGTTTTCAGTTCTACTGAAATGACTGCATTTCTCAAATTAAAAGAATTATTCACAACATTTCCTGTTTTTCATTTATTTGTGCCAGGTTCATAATTAGAAGTACACACTGATCCATCTAAACTTGGATTTGGTGCAGCTCTTCTACAAAAATCTGATAGCGGAAATTTTCACCCAATTTCGTATATGAGCAGAAAAACATCTTCCCAGGAAGAAAAACTACACAGTTATGAACTAGAAATACACGGAACTAAATTTAAAATAGTTACAGACTGTATGGTTTTTCAAAAAACAATGGATAAAGCTGAGTAAAGCGCAAAAATTGCGCAATGGGCTCTTTTGTAACAAGACATTGATTATGTTATTTCTCTTAGATCAGGGGTAAACAAATGCAACATATTGATGCTTTAAGTCGATACCCTGTTATGATCATTACTCCTGATGATATTACACAGAAGATAATAAAATCCCAATCTACCAATGAATTTATCATTCATATGAAAAGCGCAGTTGAAATATCCTTTAATTCTGATTTTAAAGTTAAAAATGGTGTTTTATACAAATTGGTCCAAGGTCAAGAACTTTTAGTCGTTCCACAAGCAATGTACAATCAATTAATTCAACAAGCGCATTTTAAAGTTCATTTTTCAATACAAAAGGCAACAGACATTATTAAAAGAGACTATTATATTCCCAATTTAGATAGGTTAACACAAAATTTCATCGCCAATTGCATCACATGCATTTTATGTTCCAGAAAATCAGGTAAATATGAAGGATTCCTCTATCCAATCCCAAAAGGTGACACCCCTCTCGATACATATCACATTGATTTTTTTGGACACTTGCCATCTACAAACAAAAATTCCAAACACTTATTTTCCGTAGTGGACACTTTTACAAAATTTATTTGGATATATCCTGTTAAATCTACCTCTACACAAGGTGATTTGGTAAGCTAAAATTACAGCAAACAGTTTTTGGTAATCCTCTTCGAATAATCTCAGATAAAGGATCAGCTCTTATGTCCAATGAATTCCAATCCTACTGTACTGAAGAAAGTATTCAACACATACCAATCACAACTGGAATACCACGTGGAAACGGACAAATCGAGCGCATGCATCAAATTATAATTGCAGTTTAAACTAAATTATCATTAGAGGAACCCACAAAGTGGTTCAAACATTCTGAAACAACTGGTTTCTAATGTCCAGCATATAATGAACAGTACTGACTCCTAAACAACCAAGTTCTCACCATTCTAATGCTTGGTATTAAAATGCAAAATAAAGATGATATTCGCATTAAACAACTACTCGAAGAACATCTTCAATATGTAGTGCATGATGAAAAACAACTGCGTAATATTGCTGAAAATGATATTTTAAACATCAAACACAAAGTAAATGTTATTATGATAAACGGAGAAAACCTCCCAAAATATATAAAGTTGGTGATGTAGTCGCTATCCAACAAACACAGTTCAGACCAAGTTTAAAACTTAAAATGAAATATTTTGGACCTTACCAAATTAAAACTATAAAAGGTAATGATAGATATGAAGTAGAAAAAATTGGTAATCATGAAGGTCCTAATAGAATATCTTCTTCTGCAGATTTAATGAAACCTTGGTCAAATATGTTAATAATTTTTCATCAAACTATTAGCTTATGTATAATATATTTGTGTCTATTACTATACTATTCCTATATATCGTTATTTCAGAAGACAATTTTTTGATATATATATATATATATAACATTTTTCTTATTATTCTAAGTATTACACATTTATTAAAGTTCTTTCATTCAGCATTATTTTAAGTAATTGTATATCCATTTATATATTTTTCCTTGTGTAAGATTACTTGTGCATTACATCAGAATGTTTGCGATACGTTCGCATATCATAAAAATAAGCAAAATAAAAGGCGAGCAACGGAGAATTATAAAGACGAAGAAGACAGTTCACTCAGGGTACGAGGGACATTCAAGAAGTTAAGACGAATCTTCACAAATTAAAAGACGTGTCTCCTTCATTCACTGTTGAATAAGACGAAAGATGAAAAAAAAATCTATTTTGTTAGTTATTTCTCTTGTTGGTTGCACTTTCCTTTGTTTCTTTGTATTTTGCAGCTGCTGTTACTCTCGCCTTTAGAAGGGACGAGGGTGACATATGGAATGCTAGATGACGCTACTCAGCATCATGACATCATCTTAATACTTTCTGCTTCCACAGCGATCCTGGTGTCAAGTGTTAGAAAAATAGTAGATGAAGACGAAAAATGGTCTAGTAAAGACGTGTTTTGAATCTTGACGGCTCCAAAACCAATAATATTGTTATTTTAACCCTTTGTTGTAATTGTAAATATCTTTAATTGTTTAATATACTATACCTAAAATGCTAATTAGTTACATTATTTAGCTATTAAACTACCCCCCCATATATATATATATATATATATATATATATGATCTTAAGAAAATGAAAAACTTATTCCATCGAACTTCTAAATAAAGTAATAGAATTTGGCTTAGAAATAGATAACTTAGAATGCTCAAATGATGAAACTTTAAAAGTTTTATTAGTGGCGTGGGATCATAAGAATGTTTATTTATATTTTGGCACTCAAAGTATTAAGTTTCTTTCCAAAAAAGTTATTACTAAAAGATTTTGCGAATTGCAGGTCGAATATTCGACCCAGTAGGATTCATTGGATTATATACTATCAGTATAAAGTGCTTAATTGAAGAAGTTTGGTGTTTAGGTTTTGTTAGGATGACAATATACCCAAAGAGACAGCTATGAATTTTAATGATTGGTGCAATGATATCAAAGAGTTAAGAAATTTATTAATACCTCGCAATTATATTTATCCCCAGTAACACCTCTACTCTATCCCCGAACATCTCTACTAAAAGATGATCATAGCATTGTTTTTCTGACTCTTCGAAAAGGTCTTATGGCACTGTAATTTATTTACGAATTAAATGAAATAATGGAGATGTGATAATAAGTTTTGTTGTGTCTAAGAGTAGAGCGCCTTTCCTTGCCTAGACTTGAACTCATGGTTGCATTGTTATCAGCCAGGATAGTAAGGTGGGTTGAGTGATAAGATTATTCAAGGATTAGAATACCCTAATACCCGATTCTACTGGATTGACTCTCCCCTTACCTAATTTTGGATAAAAAAAGACATTTCAATTAAATTTAAAGTTTTTGTAAAAAATAGAATGCAAGAAACTCACAAGTACACAAACTCAAATGAATGGTTTCATTGTCCGGTGAAGGGAATCCAGCAGACATCATTTCTAGAGGAATCTCAGTAACTGAGTTGAAAGATTGTGATCTTTGATGGTTTCGACAAGAATGGTTGATACAAGAATCTTCATTTTGGCCAAAAGTTTCCGAACAATCAAAAGAAATATATTTAATCAAAGAGTTTGAAATTCGTAAAGCTTCAATTTCAACTACAAAAGTTACAAACGAAGATAAGTTATTGTGATACATTAATAAACAAATCGTCCTCATTCTCTAAATTAGTTAGAATTGCTTATTGCTTAAGATTTTATGAAAATTGCAAACAAAAATCAATCAACAGAAAGATTAACAATGTGAGTACATTTAAATCGGAAAATGCTACTAAATTATTTTTTAAAATACAGTTATCTAAATTTCATTCCGAGATAAAATGCCTAAAGGATAACATATTTTTAAAAATAGCAAAATTTTGACTCTTAATTTTTTTCTTGATGAGGATGAAAGTTTGAGAGTGGGAGGAAGACTTAAATTTATTGATCTAACAGAAACATCAACTTCTCTTGTCTAAATCACATAATTTGATTCAATTGATTATCGTACACTTTCATAAAAAATCATTGCACTCAAGAACGCAAACAACACTTTCTTTAATTAGTCAATTGTATTGGATAACCTCTGGTCAAGATAGAGTACGAATAATCATAAATAAATGCATGATGTGTTTCAGAACTAAAACGAGAACTATTAATCAAATAATGGATGACTTACCTAGAGATAGAGTTGTACCATCCAGACTATTTAAAAAGGTGGCTTTAGATTTTGCAGGTCCTATATTTACTAGAGCCAACATGAAGAGATCAAAAGTAATTTTGAAGTTAATTCATATTTTTTTCATTTTGTTTTTGTACAAAGGCCACTCATTTTGAAGTTGTGTCTGATTTGACGACTGAAGCCTTCCTTGTTTGCTTTAGAAAATTCTTTTCGAAAAGATCAAAGCTATCAGTTATTTGGAGTGATAATGCAACATATTTCAAAGGAGCCAAAAATACTCTACATTCGATGCTCCAAATTTGTAAATCCAGTCCTGTTTTGGCTTTCACAGCTGAAAGGCATTCGTTGGAAATTTATAATTGTGAGCCTTAAATGATTGAGTGTGGCCTTAAATGCATGATGTCTTAGAGATATAACTGTTGGGCAACTATGTCTTGAACAATGGCATCAAGGGTGAGTTGGTAATTTAATGTGGTTATCTCTGTGATCTTTTGTTCTACAATTCGTGGGTTTGATTCTCACTTCTAGTGTGGAAATTTGTAATAATTAGGAATCAAATTTAAACTGTTCTGATCAAAAATTGACCAAAGAGCGACAAATAAACCGAATCAAATCAATTTTATCTATACAAACCATATATAAAAGCCGTAGTAACTCAATTAGGAGAGGGCTGTTCTTGCGACTCAAAGGAAATGAGTTCGATTTTGGCACCAGCTAAAGACCACCATATTCATTAATGGCGACTGGACCATGTGAACTATGTCGAGGTCGCAAAGTTTCCAAGTTCCCAATCCAAATCAATACCTCTGGGGTGGAACACCAAAATCTAAGAACTTCTGCTTTATCTCTGCTTCGAAAATAGAAGATCCACCATTAGCTTGCAGCGCTGCCATCTAGTGTCATCTGAACGAGGCAGAAATGAACTCTTCAGATTTGACAAGGAGCTGTACACTCTGTCAGGCACAGCAAATGTCAGAATTGAACTTGACTGGATTTGGGGTTGGTACAAAATGCTAAGTAAATATAGTAGCAGAGGTGTGTGCCTTAGTTCCCAAATACCCGCTAATCTCTATATACGGTGTAAGACAACCGTATATAGAGATTAGCGGGAAGGAGCCTTTACTAACATAGACAAGTGATATTTCTCTCATCAAAGGAGCTCTCTTCCATCTACCTTGGAGCTGGGAACATCATTCTTGGATAAATCAAAATTGGTGCGGTGTTCGTTTCACTGATGAATCGAGGTTCAGTACACAAAGCAATTCTCGAAGAATATTTGAGAGAAGCTGTTAATCTGCTAACATTGGGGAAGTTTATTGCTTTGGTGGCACTGATATCCTCGTATGCAGAATGATTGTTTTGATCGGTCATATACAGTTCCTTATTTTCTCTACTCACACAATGACAACAGAGAGAGAGAGAGAGAGAGAGAGAACACTATAAGAGAGAATTTAATTCTCAAACGTTATGTACAAATTTATAGAACTATAAGAGGCCTTTTTTTTTTTTTTTTGGTCGAAAATGCTCTATCATACAGTGCTGTACTTTATTATTTGGAAAAATTTAGAATAGTGTGGCCTGCTAGTTTTCAGTCCTTAAATGTAATAAAAGTATTTATAAGATACTCGTTCATCAATAGTTTCATTAATAGTGTAAGAGCTTATTGCGAAGCTTTATTTTCATGGCTGAAGAGTAAAATTTTTCTTCTCCCTTTATGATATAGAACTCAGTGCAAGATTTGGCTGATGCTCGTCAAAATTAAGAATTTAACAGTTGAGAAAGTAGAATTCAGAAAAATAAATTTCTTCGCAATTTGAAATTTTATAAGTGTTTACCTTATATTTTAAATTTTATTGTAATAAGCTTATTTGTTCAGTATCGTCATTTTATTTATAATTTATTTTTTTATGAAGTTCATACAGAAACTTTTTACTTGTTTAAAAAGATTATGTTCTTACAGGGAAATGTTCTTGAAACTTTGTATTTAATATTAAAGTAATTGAGGGATCTGAGTCAACTAATTGCACCCATTCGTTTTATTAAAAGTTTTCTTAACATATAGTATAAAAAAAATTCGTCATACATTCATAACTTTTTTATAAAGAACTTAAGCAACAGCTATTTTGTAATAAGTGACTTGAAATACATTCATTTCGTTTTTCAAATATACTTCTTTATAACTGTCTTTGGTACTGAGAAAATTGCTATAATAGTAATATTACACACTCATATTAGATTGACTTGATTTAAAATTAGAGAAGTTATAAAATTATTTTTTACATAAAACTTCATGGAAACAAATCATTTTAATGCGTATTAATTACATAAAAGAGAAAAAAATAGTTAAGAAAGTGTCGAGAGTTAAAATTAGGAACTTTAATTATTGTAGTGAATAAAATATCGTATGATTTGTGCCTTATTCATTATATTGAATATATACTTATTCATTATATATCATGAACTTATCCTTATACAAGGAAACAATTAAATCAAAAATGAAGATGCATCTAAAAAGTTAAAGTTAATTTGGAAATAATATTAAGCAAATGTTCAATGTATTTTTTAAAGGAAATTAATGATGTGAAATGTATCCAATAATATAAATTTAGTGATACACATTTCCTTGATTAATTATATAATACATAAATACACCTACATATCGTTCAATTCCTTGGCAAAATCTTATTATATACAGATGATAAATATTTATTAATTTCTATTATATGGTGGACGATAGAGTTATAGATGTTGAGTATCAATTTTTATTGCACATTTTATTAAAACTCTCAGCTTATGATTCCTTTTTGTTACATTTTAAATTTGTTTTCATGATATTTATATAGTAATTTTAACATTTATTAAGGATGTAGAATAGTTCTAAAACTGTTTGTCACTCTTTACATAATATAAAATAATTGCTTTAATAAAGTCCATACAATAGTCAATAATCATTTAAAAGGATTGATGTGATTCCTCTACTTTTTATTTTAATATTAGAAAAAATAAGTTCTTTCAGAGTTTCTTTTAATATTTCAATCGCATATTGAATAATTTTATATCATTTTACTTTCATTTAAAAATATATTCATGAAATTATTTACTTAAAACAATTATCGATACGTAAGGACTGTTAAAACTGCAAATTATATTCGTCAATATTTTCCTAAAGAAACTTCATTGTAAATTATTGTCACTTTATCTGATAACATATGTATTGGAATTTCAATTTATATGCTTATCCCATTAACGAAATAGTAAAATAAGATTTAGAGCAATGAAATATTTTTTATATCCAATATTTCAAATTTTTCTTTCACAATATAAGGTTACAGAAAATATAAGCTTGGTTTTGAAAAATCTAATTTTTAAAGAGATTTTTTAAAAATATTTTCTAATAATATATATATATAAAGGAAGAAGGAGCTGTGATATGCAAATGATTAGCTTTTCAGCGCATTCAGACAAAGCAGGCGCCAGTAGCGACACCTACATTGTGTTTAAATGAGGAAATTGTTCAGCCGGTTCCTCATACACAAATTGCATTTGAACGTTGTTGCCTGGTGAAAAGTTGTTGTGATGCCTCGTGTAAGAAGGAGAAATGCGTACCAGCACGTTTCTGACTTTGATAAAGGTCGAATTGTAGCGTACCGGGATTGTGGCTTTGAACAGTGCACGTTACATTTCTGGTGTGTTACGACCCATGGCTCTACCCTTTATTCGAGCCCTGCGAAACCCTACGTTTCAGCAGGATAATGCCCGACCGCATGTTGCCGGTATTGTACGGACCTTCCTTGATACGGAACATGTTCGGCTGTTGCCCTGGGCAGCACGTTCTCCAGATCTTTCACCAATAGAAAACGTCTGGTCAATGGTTGCCGAGCGACTGGCTCGTCACCAAACGCCAGTCACTACGGTTGATGAACTGTGGCATCGTGTTGAAGCTGCATGGGTTTGACTCAATGCCCAGGCGTATAACTGCTGTTATTACTGCCAGAGGGGGTTGTTCTGGGTACTGATTTCTCAGGATCTATCCAGCCAAATGTTTTGAAAATTCAATCACTTGTTATTTCTAGTATAATATATTTGTCCAATAAATATCATTTTGTTATCCGCATTTCTTCCTGGTGTAGCAATTTTAATGGCCAGTAGTGTATATATTATAAAGCAGTAAATACAATATATAGAAAATAAATAGAGTCAATGATATACAATATCAACCCACAAACACTCAAACCAGCACAATAGAGGCTGCAAATGCAGCTATTGAGAGAAATGCCAATATAAATAAATTAAGATGTAATTTGAAGAGCAATAAAAATCAAAGACAGTAATAAGAAAAAACTATACAATTTAATATAAATAAAGCGAAATCAAGAAAAACTATATAATACAAATAGGGAAAAGGCATGATGTCTACGTCTTCATCAGGAGGAAGATGATCAACTATGCAAATAAAACATTCTTTTCTGACAAACACAAAGGGCCAAAGTCTAAAAATATTCGTGCTATTCCCCCAAAGAGTGTCTGTATAAAAGGAAATACAACTATATCAGAATTGATGTAAATACAATCAAAGCAATACATTAAAAAATAAGCAAACCAATACAAAGAAATATAGGCAAAGCAATACAGTGAAAAATATATATCAAATACAGAAGAATATGGTTGCCAAAAGTAATATGAAAAATGAGTTTTTTAAGAAGTTGCCGTATTTAAATTACGTGGCGTGTTAATGTTGCATTCAGTTTCGCGGAATTGTATGTTTAAATGTAGGGGTATTTCAATTGAAGCAATTACAGTAAATAGTATTTATTCTATATTTGTTACATGAATAATTGTAGAATTAGGCATAATATTTTATATTTATTCAGCTTAAGTTTAAAAGTTTATAAATCAATGTCTTGACTAACAAGTTTCAGTTTTATTTAAAGTAATCAAGGGATTTATAATTGTAAATGTATCGGTAAATATCTGCATGATCTGCCACATTCAATCACAAAAGATGTTATTCGTTTCGATTTTATTTGATGATACTTTTATTAATATTGCTTATAAGCATGTTATATGAATAGAACAATAAATATGTTATCATAGAGCATTGTTCTGCTTAAGTGTTCTGATAATAATTTTATCGATCATAATTCAAGATACAAAGATAATCAGTGACACGATTCTTTTTCTAATGTTTTAATTTCTTTCCTAGTCAAAGTTTTCTTTAAGCAAAAATATCAAAAAATATTCAAGATTTTGAATTTTTTTTTTTTTGAAATCGTAAAAAATGTAAGTATATTTTACCTTTTTTGTTAGCTAGTTTTTTTAAAGAATATTTTCTAATAAATTGTGTAAAAACTGAATTATTTAGAATTATGTTTATTTAAATATTACTTATTGTAATCGAAAAGTCTGTTCAATGTCTTCCAACCTGCTCACATATATGTACAATAAACGGTTAATTTTTCGAACTAGTGACTGGTCACTAATATAGTCCCATACATGCAAGGCTAGTTTTAATTACCATTTTCAAACTTCATTTGTAAAAAAAATATCTTTTTTTTTGCGAATTCATTTCAGTACAACTTTCGCTTACGCTTATTTTTATCATCTGGTTTTTTAAAAATTTTTTTTATGTTTTATTGAGAAATTTGGATTAACGTTTTTAATGTAGAATCTGTTTCGAATTGTGGATAGCTACAAATAGTAGAATCCCAGTTTATTTTATTTTTTTTTTGTAAATTTTAATGCACTTGACATGCAATTTCTTCTGCTTAGTCTTACAGACCATATATCAAAGTATAATTTATCGTTTCCAGAGCAAATATCGCAAAGAAATTTTGCCAGGTGTGATCAAGACTTAGAATCGTCTTACTAAATTGATATCCTTGACACAATCCATTTTTCAATTAATGTTTAGAATGATGCAGCAGATAAAAGATATCTAAGTAATTTTGAAATACAGGTGTTATGAAATAAACTATAATAACTTAAAGAAAATCAAAAACGTTTTCTTAGCGACTTGAGCAAAAACAAGTTAGTTACCCATCCATGAACTTTGACAAATATATTGCTGCCTGAAATTTCCTTTTAGGATTTCTTGTTAGTAAATTTGTTGTAATTTATAGTAAGAAGCATCAGATGATTAAATGATTAAGGATATTAAGAATGAGAATGCAAAATAACTGTCAAATATCAAACAAGAAAAAAAAATCATAGACTGCTGCAACTGTCTGCAAAACAAACAAATGAATAGCCAACTAGATTTTTCGAGAAGGAAACAATAAAATGATTTTTTATATTGAAAAGAATCTACGTATTATATGCTAACCTGTTTTTTAGATAAATCCTGCAGTAAATTATCTTCTAACTTCTTTATTTTCTGAAAAAGAGCTGTTCGGTTTAAAAAGACATTAGTCTTAAAATCTAATATTTATTTACGAACTATTTTACCGGTCCCTACAAGCCCGTAAAGGAAGCATCTATTATATATACATATATCATAATATGTAGAATGGAAACTTTGTTATGAACTAGCCTCCATCTCTTTTAATAGAAAATTTTTTTTATTAGCTTTAAAGAAAAAAATCAGTTTTTTACTATTGCTTTAAGTGTTCTAATGAGTGTAATGACAGTTTTTGAGATTTTTTATCAACAGAATGTTTTTAGACTAGGTTATTACGAAAGAGATACTTTTGCCATTTGATCATAAAGAAAACTGCGATGTTTGGTGTTTGACAAATTATGTAAACATTGGTATTTCTGCAATAATATGCAAATAACAAAATTTTTAATCTATACAAGATTATAGTTACGGAGTTAATTGTGTACACAAAACTGAAATAATCATTCTATTCAAGGCGATAAGAATTGCAAATTATTATTGTTTGAAATGTTATAAGAAACAAAGAAAAAAGTTTTCTTGTTTAATGTTTGATGTAAATTACATTCATTAATTTAGTTAGAGTTCGAAGCAATTTTCTGGATTTTTAAGAAGCATATCATGCAAAATTTCAAGTTAGAAAAGACCAGAACAAAAATTGAAAACAGAAAGTAGAATCGAAATTTTCTATGCAATTATGCAGTTCGAAGCTTTATTGTTGATATTCACTACCGAATTCTGAAATTTAGTTTCTGCTTTATCGATAAATTTTGTGAGTTCGATTCAAATCTTAATAGGTCTTAAATAAATATTGTCGTAATTAGATCTGTGTCCCAGCAGACGAGCTCTGCTTCTACTCAGATAGATCTGAAGATGATATCAAAGTTCGATAAGCTAAAAGATAAGACAAGAAAAAAGAAAATTAAAATTGGCATTTATTTTACTTGATGTTTTAACATCGCTGATTTGTCTTAATTTCTTTTAAAATTATTTTTGAAGTTGAAGAACATTGATATTATCAAATAGGAGAATATCGTTTGTGAAGATGGGCTCAAGAGATTAGATATTTATCTTGAAGACGTATTTCTGATTAGAAAATTTATTGAAAATCCAATTGTATCAGTTTAGTTCTATGGTTAAGAAATCAAAGTCTAATTTGGCTATGAAGTTACTTTGTGGAAGGTTTCGATTTTAATGTACATCTGCTGTGTGGAGCTTTATTGATGTTTCTAAGATTTTTACTCTAGCATATATCAAGTTTCCTTAAGAAAATATCTGGAGCGTTATACAAGTTGGAGAGGCATACGTAGAAAATAATGTAAATCGGATTTTTAGTTGTTAATTTTTGATGAGCCTGCTGACCAGTGAGTGAAGTCAGCTTCTTATGCATAGTATATGGTCTATTTATGATTTTTCAAGAGAAATGTTTAGTCACAGTAAGTCTTAAATACTTAGGTAG
Organism: Latrodectus geometricus; assembly: GCA_026290005.1. Lineage (NCBI taxonomy): Eukaryota > Metazoa > Arthropoda > Arachnida > Araneae > Theridiidae > Latrodectus > Latrodectus geometricus. The sequence continues at coordinate 11,390 of JAPDSC010097667.1, read as the reverse complement.
CAACTATTGGAATTAGGTCTGTGAGTTTCTGATCGTCTGCGTATTTTGCATATTTTTTATTATAATAAAATTAAAAATTTGGGAGCATTAGTTTACACTTTCCATCTAATCCACCAGTCTTTAATCAATTTTGTAGTTTTCTAATAATCTGTTCAAGAAATTAAGATTTTACTAGAATGGCAATATCATCTGCGAAGTAAGAAGTAAAGTATTGAAGTTAGAAAAATCAACAAGAAAGTTATTATGAAAAAGAGATATAAAATTGTGCAAAGAATATTTCCATGCTGCACACTCGAGGATATAATTGTTGGAGAAAAGGTGGTTCTTAAATCTAATCTTTCTGAGAAATATTGTGAAATCTTTATTTATGTTGCAATTGATTAATTTAAAAAAGGATTTTGGTGCCAAATTTCGTCAAATACATTTGATGTATGAAATGTAAATATAACAATTTAATTTTTATTGCTGATACCTATAAATTCTAAAATGTATAAAAGTTGTTTTGTAGTTTAGAGGTTTTTTTTTGAAATCCGATATCATTTATTTCCGTAAAGTTTCAAGTACTCCTACAGTCTTTTTAATGCAAGTCATGTAGTCAAATTAGTATAAATTATGCTAAGGGAAGAGGGAAAGATGAAGTGGGTTTTTAATTTTGAGTTATAACATAATCTTTTAGTAAGTGGCTTTGGGAAGGACTTGTTCAGTTTTCCAATAATTTGAGAAGTACCAGTCGATAAAATAAGGCCAATTGTTTTCTCCCTCTTTTTCATAGATAGGAATATGGAGATTCTTTTTCACCTCTCCCACACAACACGAGTACATCTATTAATCATCATTCAGATAATCAATCTACTGTGTGATCCAGCAGATAGTTGTGAGACGTCCATAAATGATTCAGACCAACCACTGACCGTCTAGAAGACGTCCATGGTACGTCTAATAAATGTCCACTGATAACTACTGGTGGATGAGTTTTCGATATAACGTCTAATCACATTAGTGGTAATATCATGTCTCTGACGTAGCAGAATGCATATAAGATTCCAATAATATGCTAGTAAGGTATTTTTTTTTAAACGAATAGTCGTTTTTTGTGGAGTTACAAATACGGATTAAAGTAGATGTTGAAATTTACTTTGAAATAATCATTTTTGATTTACTGAATTAGTTTTATTCATAAAGTGTTAAAAATTCAATTACAAGAATAAATTTCGTTAAGATAACAAACTCATTTCCCGTCATAGGAAATTTTTTAGATGAATTTTATTTAAATTTCATCTGCTTCGCATAAATTTCTATTTATATATAGTTTTACGTTTTAACACACTACATTTGCATTTCAATGACATTGAGAAATTATTTTAAATATCCCTAAAAATAGATGTATACGGCAGAAATACTCTTTGTATTAAAAGCAATTTCATTGTATTAGGTGTTTTAATTCATGACTCGGATGTTTTAGAATATAATTTACATTGAAAGAATAATTTATTCTTATTTTTGTTTGCCTTTCAAAAAGATTTATTTAGTATCTTCACTTATCGAAATTCTTGAAACTGGCTATTTGACCATAATAAGATGTATTGTTTAGCAGTAATGGAAGGACAGGAATTATTTCATATGTTCGCGTACGATAGCCATAGGCTCTTCCCACTGAGCTGTAAGGAAGGATCTCTTACTGTAGAAAATTGAGAGAGTTAACCTATTTATTTTCGTCAAATTTGAGTTGAAGTTGGTTATTTCTTGAAAACTTATATGGGACTAAATTTAATATGAATTCAACTGGAGATGAAAAAGTAAGATTTCTTATTTTTGTTATTGTAAGTAGGTTACATTTAGTTAAAAAGAAATTATTTTTTAAATCATACACTGAATTTATTGCTATTATTGCATATATAACATATATTGCATCTATAATGACATATTTATATGGCATTGTAGATAGTCTAATTCCTATTTTTGATTAAAGGCACGATTTTCATCACTTAATTTTTGCTTCTTCACTGACATAATGAAGCTTGTTATTTTGCACAATAGTTCTGTTTACTCTTTAATTAAATCACAAATTTAAATTGACAAAAAACTAAAATAAATGAAGGAATTAGCTCGAAATACACACAACACAACCACTACGATTACTAAATAGCTACGACTATTACAAATAATATTTGACACGACGAGTGGTGTGTACATCACTCGTCGTGTCAAATGACAACCAATGAATAAACGACAATCAATGGCCAATGTTGTTTCACTCTCCGATCGGGCGGCTTTTTGGCGGGAAGACTTGCCCGTCGGTTAGCGGGGAACCAATAAGCAATCTAATAAATTAATCAGTTGCAATTAATATGTCCTTCTTTGTCGAATCAGTCAGCTTTTGAAAAGATCAAAGCAGTGCAACTTATGTTTTTCTGGGCAATTAGTGGAGACAGACAGCTCCGTGAATAAGGCACAAGACATAAGTCGGGACGGGACTCACAAATACGTATGTACAAATACGATTCTATATTTTAATTATTTATTTATAATACCATATAAAAAAATAAAATCATTTCTACTGACAAAATTTGAAAAAAAATGAAAAATTCATTCTTCCGTTATATAATAATAAAATCCCATTAACGGGGCGCGCTTTGGACAGTGCTTGTGTTAGATGAATGCGTTTTATTCCTTTATTGAGAATTCTTAATATTCTTGTTTTATCATCTAAAAATCCCTAAAATTCTTAAATTTTATAACCAATTTTTATTACGGTAAAACGATACGTTTTATTGTAAAATCTTAGATGAAATCTGAAAAATGTATTATGTATTTTTAGTAACTTACAAATTTTATTTAAAAAAGATGGATTTTTTATAAACATCTCATTAAATAAAATTGGAATCAGGATAAATTATTTGGAAAATTTAAAGCTCGTGTTATAATTACAATTCATTTCTTAAATTTATGTAATCAAAAAGAATTTTGATTAAAGAAATCTATTTGAGTTCGTTGTTTTATAATATTATAAAATTTCAAGAAATTCATGTCATGCAAAACATATGTTATTAAATATTTTATTTTTTTATGTTACATTTTTTTTAAAAAAATTATTTAGATATTTATATTTTGCCTTGCATTTAATGATACTTCCGTTCCACTTGTATATAGAATATTAAAATTTCTTACAAGTTTTGATAATCTTTAATTGTATTTTATCATGGTATATTGATTATAATAAAATAGAAAGAATGCTTGTAAATTAATTCTATACATTAAATTCCAATTAGTTTTATGTGTGATAAATTTAATATTTTCAACACTGCATAATTGAATTGAGTTTTTGATTCAATCAGTTCCTTTTAAGAAGTATAAATAAATCTAATATTAAACTAATAATTTGCATTTTAAATCTAAATTTTTAAATAATTAATCAATTACAGAAATTATAATTTAATTGATATATATATAGAATTTATATTTTTTTTAATTTAGAGTCTCAATAAAATAAATATTAATAGTTTGAAATAACAAAGTTGTTTTGTAATATTAATTTCTATTTTAAATCTAAATAAAATTTAGCTCATATTCTGAAATATACATATTTCCTCAAGGATATTACTTTATATACCAGGCGTGGCCAAACTTTTGGGATCCGGGGTCTACTCCACATTTAAAAAACCGAAGGCGGTCTACCAATGGTAGAGCTAAATTAACGTACATATTTATTTTCGGTAACAAGATAAAATGGTAAATTATGTAATTTTTCTAAAAAAAAAATCAAAAAAACTTAATATTAATATTTACAAAATAAAAATTTACTGACGAAAATAATCAAAGTATTCATATATCAAATACTGACCATCCTTTTCACTTCGTTTAGTTGAAATTTGGCACTGTATATCTGCAACAAGTTTATCATATTGTTGTTGGTACGAGCTTATTGCAATGCCTAAACACGAAATTAAATGTTCATCTATTAAATGCGACCAATGTTTGTTTTTTGTTCATGGTTGAAAAAGCAGATTCTCAAAGATACCTTGATCCAAAGTATGATTTCAAATACAAAATCAATTTGTAAATATTTGGAAACGTTTCCTCAGAAATTAATTTCCAAAAATCAGTATCGCTAAATATGCACTGGATTTAAGAAATATATCGAATCTTAATTTAATAATTTTTCCTCGACTGTGACTGACAAGATATCTATTAAATGTCCTATTTTTTCAGATACGTTGTTCATCAATGTTGACATTTTCATTAAAGGGAGATATCATAAAATTGATTATTTCTTTCAACCTAATTAAGTCAGCGAATCTTCTTTCAAATTCATCAAACAAAACAAGTAAGTATTAAGCGAAATCTTCGAAGTCTCGGTTTGGATTATGGATGCAATCTTCCTCCATGTTTTTAAAGTTTCTCAATTCATGTTTTTTTAATTGAAATGCATACCTTTCTATAGTTTCTTTGAATGTTTTAATCGCGCTCATATATCCATTTTAGGCTTTATAAATCGTAAACCTTTAATCATAAATCTTTAAATCGTAAATCTTTGCACAGTTTGTTTTTTGGTTTTAAAGTATAGACTGTTGTAAATTTTTATTTTAAATAATTCATTGATTCTATGTCATAAGTCATAAATTAAATTGTTAATATCCGAGGTCAATATCGGGATGGTCGCATGGACTACCTAAACTGCCTTCGCGGTCTACCAGTCGATCGCGGTCGACGTCTTGGCCACCCCTGTTATATACAATCAAAATATAGACAAATACAGAATGTAATAGCGTCAGTGTCCACGTGTAATAACATGAGGGGGACGTCATCTTTAAAAAGTATGGCAGGAGACATGATGTTAGAATTCTAACGTCGATGGCGTCATCTCTTTCATAGTTTAGGCTTCTATTGTTTCAAACACCCCTTCTAAATACCCTGATACTCTTACTTAACCATGTGATTACCCCCGACGTGGTCTCTTATCTAACTCTTATTAATGGTAGAGGGGAGGAAAGAGGGGAAGACTCTACACAACCCCTATCTATGAGAGATTTGAAATTTAAACACGTAGTTTAAACATTAAACATATATATATATATATATATATATATATATATATATATATATATATA
>JAPDSC010097663.1:10555-52122 GCA_026290005.1 Latrodectus geometricus | reverse complement strand
TTTTTTTTAATATATTGTCACAAGCTCTTATATTCAACGATTTAAAAACTACTTTTAAATGTAAGATATGTGTAGATTGGTTACATATTTATTACTATTGAAATTATATATTTTTCATAAATATATAATTTCATGATTTGAATAAGTTTAAGATTATAATAAATTTATTCATTTTTTGAATAAATTTAAGATTCTCTTAAATTCAAAAAAATTTGTTCGTTTCACAGCGAAACTTATTTTATTTTCAATTTTAATTCTCATTAAATGTGCACTAAAGAAGAGTATGAATTGATTTAGAATCAGTTTGGCGATATTTGTTTTAACATTACTGTTCGACGGAATTTTACATAAGTAATAAGAAAAGTTGCTTGTTTATTTGCACATTTTTTACCTTTTATTGACTGGTATATTTTTTTACCTTTATTAGAAAATAATGTGCCAGAAATTATCAGTTTAATATAGAATAACTTAGAATTCAAATAAACTGGTAAAACATGAAAAAAGTGTTCTTAAAATATCAATATAACGTACTTTTAATTATTTGACGAATATGAGATATTTGGTTTGCGCGTTTGTCTATTTACTGTTCTTTTTTTTTTTTTTTTTTTTTTTTTTTTTTTTTTTTTTTTTTTTTGCTTACCATGTTTAATTTGGTTAGTTTGAACGTTTTCCAACTCACTGCAAAATTCAAGACTTTGGTAGAACCCCACAAGTTTTGAAACTAGATACACACAAGAACTGTAATCATTAATTTCTAGTTCGGCAAGTAGTACAAGATTTTACAAGTTAGAACATAAGTAACTTGAACATAATCAATTCAAATTTAATAAATTGTTGCATTTCTATAGTAGTTTTACAACAATTCAATTGTTTTATATATGTTACTTATACCCGTGAAAGACCGAAATTAGAGATAGTCGACTTTCACTGGTGAATGTCAACGCATACCAAATACGTCGGTGAAAGATCGAACATTTCATTACATTCTTGTACATTCGGACTCTTACCGGTGTGTGTCGGCAATCACAGATATGTTCTGGTGGAGAGGAAAGAGAGGAACTGAGGCCAACAAAAAAGCGACTGGCTGTCTCCCGCCAAAACCTTTGCCAAATCGGAATGGCCACAGAGGAAGAACAAGTATTCATAAAGAATTTCAAGTTAAATACAAAAATAACACATATGAAGTTGTAATGTTGTAATTAAATTTATGCAAATAGTGTCAAATAAAACATAGTATACCTAAGAAAGATATTGTTGTGAAACTAATGGTCAATTCCTGAGTTAAACTCAAGATGCCAGATTGATCTGATATATCTCATATAACAGAGATTGCTAATATAAGTTCATAATGGTGTATCAAGATTATTTAATTTAGTTTGTCAAGCTACGACCTTTGAAAATTAAGAGAGCTGAAGAAGTACAATCTTCCAATATTTTTAACATTTGATGCTCAATCAATGTTGTAATCAGATAATAGTAGAGAATTTAGTAATCAAGTCATATGCGCTATATGAAAAGATGTTAAGATAGTTCATGGAAAGCCTCGTCACAGTTGAACACTATGTTTGGTTGAAAGAGCCAATCAGGATATACAGAATATTTGTTACTGCATAGATGAACGAAACAAATAAATGTTCAGGTGGCTTACCTATTTTCAATTTGTCCAAAACACTATATACCATTTGTCCAAAAGAAATATGCAGATGTCTTTATGAAGCCATGTTTGGAGTTAAAGCAAAGAAGAGATATAGCATGGTCTTTTTTGCCTAGCTAATTTATGGCAAATATTGAAACCGAAGAACAAATCGAAGAAATTGTCAATAACTTTTCAAACCGAAAAACAGCTTGAAGAAACTGTTAATACTTCTGAACAAAATTTGAGCTGTGGTCATACCGAAAACCATATTCCAAAGAAAAGTATTGAAGAGGACCTGTAATCTGCCATGTCTTCTCATCAATTTCTGACAGAAAAATCAAAGTTTATTTCTATAAAAAGAGTGGTTGCGAAATAGAATCTTCTACTGCGAGGAACAAAAATGTTACGAAACTCACAAAAACAATTTCCTTCTGCTCGAATTAATGATGCATGATGAAGACAAGTCCTGGATGTTGACCATAGTTGTATAGATCGTTGAATCACGTTAGTGGTTGTTGTTAAAATAGAATATTCCAACTTCTATAAATTGACAAAAAAAAAAAAAAAAAAAAATGGTATTCTCAAACAGCTTTACACACGTAATCAGTACGTAATTTATGAAGAAAAGTTTATAGATGAGATTTCTTCTCAAGAAATGCCGCTGAGAGAAGCAACTACACCTAATTCCAGAAACTGGAGAGCAAGGCAGTATAGCCTATGACGCTTGCCAATGCAAAAGGAAGTGTTCCACAAATAAAAGCAATTATAAAAGTAAGGGGCTTCTGTGCAATTGTCTTAATAATTTAAGTTCTTGCAATAAATATTTGAATCACAAAATTAAGTAATTTATTATTATTTTTTTTCTCATTTAGAATGTACTGTTTGTTTTAAATTCTTGGTCACTTCTCTGAGAAAGAGAGGTAAAAAAATTTAGATCACAAAGTTAAGAGAAAAATAATATAAATCTCCTACATATTCAACATTCACCATTAGTGCATGTTGAATGTCGAAATTTTCCTGTATTCATGCACAAAAATTATTTATATTAATAAATATGTACAAATAATTCTACAGAGGGCACAAAAACTATTTTATAATCTAACTTTACACAATAACAATCTATGTAATAGATTAAATGTAAAGTGAGCAAATTCGAGTAATATTCTGAATACTATTTACAATCGTATAATGATACTAATTTAATCATTCAATAATGTGATTAAAATTATTATTATTATAATGATAAAAAGGCAAGCTCTCCTTCCTTAAAGTACTGTAATTGTAAATTTTAGTTAATTTGTTTTTGACGTAGAGGCATTTGATGAATAGACTATGCAAGTTTTTAATGCCTGTGGTCCCCCCCCCTTAGTAATCTAACTCCGTCATAATCTTACTTTCAGTGAAGACTAACTCAGCTCAAGTGGCTTTAAGTTTAAGAAAATCACTTATTTTACAACAAATCTTTTACTTTGTTCTTAAAATTTATCGAAAACTATTATAATCTGAGAAATAATTGCGTTGTATAGAAAGATTATATTTTTGGCAGCCCAGTGAAGGAGATTTCTTTATATTTATTAAGTTAATGATCCACATTTTACCCCAAATTATATAAAAAACAAAAACCCTAAGTTAAGTGCAATAATATTTACTATTGTACTGTCATTTTAAAATTATTTTTGCAAAATAAATGTCAAGCTTTGATGTTAAAGTAATATTTTCTGTAGAGAAATATTAACTTAATATATGTAAATCATTAACAAGAAACATGACTCATGATAAGTATTTTATTCCAAACCTGATTAAGCTCAAATTTGAATGAATTACTGTGAAGTTTGCTGACGTGCACGAATATCTTAACTAGCTCACTTTTTAGCAACATAAATTCCATGCTTTTGCATTAAAATAACATTTTCAGTAGCAAAATAATTTTTTTGTATTTATTATTTAATACACGATCAGTGATATCACATTTTACCCCAAAACCCATTAAGCTTAAATTTAAACAATATTCAAGGAAGTTTGCTACTGTAAAAGATATTTTAACAAAAGTTTTTGAAAAATAAATATCAAGCTTAATTGTTGAAATAATCTTTTCGGAGTAATACAATTTCTTTAAATTTTTGAATCCAGTTATTAAATAGACAAAATACACGATTAGTGAGGCATATTTTAACATTTTATTCTAAAACGGATTAAGTTTAATCTGAAGCCAAGGAAATTTTCTAGTTTACCTATAAATTTTAGCTAATTTTATTTTGAAAAAGAAATCCATGATTAAGTATTGAAACTTCCATTTCTAATACTGCATAAAATAAAAATAACACCTTTTCTGGAATGGCAACATTGCTTCTAGGGCTTAAATTAAACGTAATGTTATATATTTTTGGATACACCTAAATAATTAAGCTAATTCAATAAAAAGTATTATATTTTAAAGAATCAATGATAAAGCTCTTAAAGATTGCAATGCGAAAAATCAAGTGGATTGAAATAATTTTAAAATTAAGGAAATAAACATGATGTTATTTATTTTTTTATATCTAAAGAACCAAGCTATTGTTGTCAAACAATCTATAAACTAATTGATAGAAACAAAATTTGAACTTAACGTTAGGGAATCCGTTAATGTGCATATTTTTTTGATTAAAATGTTGAAATTTCTAATTTCTTCACTTTAACGGAAAAATTAGTTAATCTAGATATCAGTTAACCAGATTAGCTAGATAATGTGTCCATTAACGGTTTTCAAGTTTTAGTGGTAACGTCTTCGCATTATTCAATATACATCTAGAAACAGATATACACATGTGTATATCTATGTTTCTAGATGTATATTGAATAATGCGAAGTTTCAAATATATGTATTTTATACACAATCAAACTGAATGATGGGAAATGTCATTCTAGGGGAATGTCACAAAGATGAATAGTCGATCACCATAGCAACAATGATACTATTATAATGGAACAATTTTCATCGATCGGTGTATGCATTACTCATTTGACAGCTGTTGATGTAGTAGGATTAGAAAGAATTTTCAGAGAAGACATTTGCAGATACGTAAGTCTTATTTTAATATTTTATGTTTATAAAAATTAATTAATGTCATTCATTATTAATTTATATTCGAAAATATTTAAGGATGCTTCACATACGCTAACTGAATTATGCTAATTTTGAATACATTGTGTAGAAATCTACGTATATTTAAATATATGTAGATTTCTTAAAAAACGTAATTGCATATGCTAGTTTATGATGATAATCTCTTGCGCATGCGTATTTCTTAACTTGTTTATATGATGTTTTGGTTACAGAATGTTTTTCTATTTTCTCAAATAGCAATATTTCACATAATTTTTAAGATAATATCATTATTTCACTAATATTCGAAATTGCTTATTTGATATGACAGTCATATATTGATTATAGACTACGTTTAAAAAAATTTTAGCACGTTTTTATTAGTAAATTTTATACATAACAAAATAAATGAAATTGTGAAAATTTTTTATTTTTTTTTTACATATTTTGAAAATTTTAATCTGTTTAAAAGAATACTTTTTTTCAAAGTTGTTAAGAACTTACATTTTAGTAAATAAGAAAATAAGACAGAAATTTTCTAAATCAAAATGTTTAAAATTAATTGGATTTTTACCAGTGGCTAATTTCAATTCGAACGTAATATGAAAAATATTTTTGTTTTATTTTTAAGAAAACAAATAAGAAAAATTGTAATGTGTTAAATAAAATTTATTTATAATTTTTTATGGTTTTGAGAATTTTTAATTATTTTCTTTATTTATAGTGAAATATCTTAAGTCACCATAATCTAAATGTCTTCAGTTGTATATAAATGCTTTTAAATACAATGACTAGAATTTTTTTTTTTCATTTGACACAGCAATATTTTTAATTTTTTTTTTGTCTAAAATATATTTTTACAAATATTAATTTTCATGTAGATTAATAAGGAAAATGCTTTTCATGCAATTTTATCTTATGATAATAAAACATTCGCATTTCCTTTTTGATACTTCTAAAATATCCAATCAAATAAACAATGTATCTAAAAGAATCATAAAATTCAAATTAGAAAACCGTTTTATTGTGTAGAAGACGTTTTCTTTTTAAAGAAAATAATAATATAATAATATAATTAATTAGAAGAAAATAATACTATAATTAATTAGCCTATGTTCTTTTCTAGTCTTACGAGTTGCATTCTATCTTAAGTTGTTTTAAGTGCAGTAAATGATAAATAAATTGATAATATTTCGAGAGAACCATAATCAACTTTAATATAGTTAAAGTACTTAATATTTATTATAAAAATATTAAGTACTTTAAATTTATTATAGTTTGGTAATTGATAAATTATGTAATACAAAGAATATCAAGTAGTTAGATGGTTGTCTTTAATAATTTAAAGCATGTTTTTTTGTATCGTTTTTTAAAATTTAAGTAATAAAGTTCTTTTTAACAGATTTAATGCCGCCTACCCTGTCTAGTGGTCAGGTCTACGAATGGGTTCGAACCCCGACTCAGCATGTCAACTCTTCCAAGTCAAAAATATTTGAATTCATTAAATGAAATACCTGCTTATTCGTTTGCCTGAATTCCATTAATCGAATTAATGGAATACAAGCTTTCAATTAATTCAATTAATGGAATATATTCAATTAATGTGGAATACAAGCTTTTTCTTTAGCCTGTATTCTATTAATAGTTGGCATACAATTTGTTAATAGCTTGTCATCTACTATTTATTGATTTCTGTCTAATTTCAGAAATCACAATACCATAAAATCTCATACTAACATCGAAATTCAGATTTAAAACTAGCACTTAATCATATTATAATTTTTAAAGACAAAAATTTCACGATATTTGTGAAAAAAAGATTCATTTTTATGTAAATGGTGGAATTAATTAATTTTCCTATTGATAAAAGAATTTATACTTTTGAAATTTTTATATCAATTGGAACTTTTAAGTTCTATCATTTTTGCTAAAATGATATTCGAATTTTAACAGAGAAACATTCGCTACGTTAAAAACCTTAGAACCCCTTTTATGAATATGCATATTTAAACATATTTCATACTTTCTTATTGACATTTAAGAACTTTATCTCTGTCTTCTATTTTGGAAATCAAATTGGATATTTGTTGTGCTTCGAAATTGCCTCTAAACCTTAGATTCCAGTTAAATTATTTTCGAGTGGGAAAAGTGATAAATTTAATCACCATTATTTACTAACTAAAATTTTGAAGCATCTTTTTCGTGAGCATATTTTTCATAAATCTTTCTTTTGATTTTTCTATCACTTGATTTTTTAAGTATTTTTTCATGTTTTTCATTTTATTATTTATTTTACGTTTGAGGATACGGGTTGACATTTTTCAGCGGAACTCTCCTAACAGTGGATAGCTGCATTACTCACTTTGAAGACCTAGAACTTTTGTAGCTATTTGTGTGGAAATTCTCCTGCCTTATCTAATTCCTATTTTTTAGCCCATGGATCAGAGAATAATTGATAACATCTTACTCACTTATCACCGAATACTTAAGCAAAGAGGCTTAGAGTTGGAGTGTTCTGAGGAAATTGACATTCTAGTTTTCAATTTATGTTTGATATGATATTAAAGAAAAGTCATGTTAGGTATTTCGACATGCAAGTTTTATTAAAGATACCACTGTAACTGAAAGAAGGCCAAAAATATTTACCTTACTCATTTAGAGAAAATAGGTGATTCACACATGAATTCTGACAAAGAAATCCATTCTCAATAAGAAAATGAAATTTATTTCCAAAATGTTTGGAATGTGTATTTAAATTTGCGTGTGTGAAGGAAGTATGGTAAAACTATATTTGAGGCTGCCCCTTGGCGAACTTGGCGATTTTTGTTAAGTGCCATCCCTGTTCTAAACCAACCAGAGCCACAGCCACGACTGGATTTAAATCAGTCAGAACACGATTGGGTTTGACCAGCTTGGCGATCAACCACGATCACAACTTGGCGAGAATCAAGGGGGCACCCTCAAGTACAGGCTAACCGGAAGTACTAGATGATAAAATTATTGAGAACATTATGAGAATGAGAATGAAAAATAATTTTCAGGTGTCTAACAAGAATAAAATGAGGTAATGGAATGATCATCTGCAAGACAAATAACTGAATAGCTCATGATGAAGGTACATTTTTTAAGGAAAACAACTGTAAAATACTTCCCACGTCTGAAGTGATAGTGTTTTTAGAAAATGAAAATATGAAACAAAAAAATACGAAATTATTTTACTTGATTTTGTACTGACTGATGAAGTGAAAGTAAAATTATTTTTAAGTTGATATTTTATTTTGCACGTGTTTCTTATAAAGTGCATATTATAAATAACTTTTTAAAAATGATATTTTATTTATAAAAAGAAAGCAGTTTATTAAATGAAATTAACTTTAAAATCTTATTATCATTTTTTTTCTATTCTACGAACTTTAGATTTTGAGAACTATTTTACTGTTCCTTACGAATTCGTATAAACAGCTATCTGCAATAATTACTTGAGTAGAATTACCTAAATTATTTTAAGCATGTTATATATATTGAAAATTTGAAAAGGCTATTAATAATAGTGTTTTTATATAAACGCATTATTTATTTAATTATTGTTCTTTTTTATAAAGAATTTTATTGAATGTCAATGCTTTTTATTCATGTGAACAAAAGTCACAAAAATTTTAAAAAATATAATGGAGAGGTCTGATTGAAATAAAATGTGCGAATGAACTCTTAGAAAATATGGAGTTAGATTAATTCATCCTATTTTGAGATTGGCTCACAACAATTGCTCCTTTGAATGCTGTTCATTAAAAATTGAGGATAGGCAATATCAATTTGGATCGAATTTGGCTGCGTGGGCTGTTTTCTATCATTTTTTCAAGGTCATGATAACAGAGTAAGAGTAAACGGTATTTTTTCTTGCTGATTGAGCAATACCATTTTGCTTTAATATGAGAGATGTGAGTTATTCAAAAATTTAACACATACAGTTTATTATTTAATTGCACAAAGAATTATAATCTTTATTTTGTATACGTATGTATATGCGTTTAAAACAGGGACATATTTATTTAAATATGATTAAATTAATGAAACTTTGCATAAATTTTTAAAATTTTGATTAAGATAAACAATAAATTCTTAATTTTGTTTGAAAAAATAAATTTTTGGTCCTTTTTTTTCAAATTAATATTACAGCTTGCATTTTTACGAGAATCTTTTTCTTCCTAATCTAAAATGTTCGTAAATTTTTACTTACAATATAAGAATATAGAAATAATTATTATGTTATAAGTAAAACACACACATTATAAGACTGCAATAATAATAAACAATATAAGAATAACAGAAGTTATAAGAAGTTTTACTTCTAATAACTTCTGTTATTCTTATAGTGTTTTACAGAAAACAATCTTCATACATAATTTTCTGAGATTCTGTTCATGGTATTAATTTAAGATTAAAAGGAAGTTTCCTTAAAGGATTGGCCCTAAGATAATTTATTTTATTTGAATAACAGTTTTACTTTGGGATAATGCAGCTTTTCTATCGAATTTTTCTTTATGATTTAGCTACAACATAAAGAAGTCTCAGATATAGAATGGCTGGAATCATGCCAAATTAATCATTTTTATTTTTTTCACGTTTTATTAAATATTTTAAAACTATTGTATTACACTGAAATGCTTTGATTTTAATAATAACAAATTTTAAACATTTATGGGGAGGAAAAGATTTTACTTAATGTCTATTAAGAGTAACCCAGAATTTCAGAAGGTGTTACAAAGTTATTTTTAAGAGAAAATGAATAGTATTGCTTCTTTAAGAACTAGAATAAATTAATTAATTACATTAGCCTGCAAGCATTTATTCCTTTTACTAAAAAGGAATTGATTTTATAAAATTACCAAGAATATATAGTTAAATAATTTTGAAAGAAACTTCCTTCGAAGTTTTTAATTTTTCTAAATAAACACGTATGATCATTATCCTTGAATATGTGGTGGTTAAAATATTTTTAAATTTTGTTTACTACTAGTTGATATTCAAATAAATTATGGCCGCCAGCTTTCTTTGACATATAGATTCTTTGGTACTTATCTATTATGACGACTACTTAGATATGTCACCAAATCTGGTAACCAGGAAAAAATAATATGACAACTACCTGAAAAAACCTAAGCTTTAAAATAAAGAGTCAGGACCGGCGCTAGCAGCTTCGCCGCCACGGGCAATGAGGTAAAATGCCGCCCCTTTATAACAAAAATTAAAAGAGAACCTAAACCCTTTCCACAATTAATGGTAAAAGAAAACGAGTAAAAATATTGCAATCATCAGCAATGTTGAAGTTTTGATTAGCAAAAAATACTAATTTATTTATTTATGTTTTTGGCACTAAATTAAAATTAGAGTTGCGCAGAAAAAAAGGAAAGAGTCATTTCTGGTGCATAATTATAAAATACAGAACAGATATTTAAAAAAAAGTAAAACAAATTATAAAACCACTAAATATTAAAACTGTATTACATATTAAAAGTGCATTTAATACGAGAGTTGAAATTAAAAGTGTTTTTTTTCTCACTTTTAATTCTGAAAATTGTTTTATAATTTCTTTAACATTAATTTTTTCAGCCAGGTCATGTTCGACGGCCATTGTTGTTAAAACGTTTAGTCGATCCTCGGTAGTTGTGGACCGTAAAAATTTTTTAATTAATTTTAATTTGGAGAAACTCCTTTCTCCACTTGCCACACTTATTGGGAGAGTCAGCAATATTCTTAAAACTATACCAAGATTGGGAGCAAAATCCATGTTCGATATGAATTTTAAAATCTCAACTGGACTTTCTTTTTTGTTTAGCAAATCCAAAACAGCTACTATCTCCTGTGCCAAGGCAAGCGTGTTTATATCGCATGAATTCCCATCAGTCAACACTGTTTCTAAATCTTTACAATACTTTATATGTCGTTTTGAGGAATATCTTTTAAATCAGAAATATTGTAAAAAAATTGGAAATAGTTACTGTGGGTACTGATCAAATCAAACCTGGATTCGAGTGCATTGATAGCTTTATCTAATGTAAAAAAAAATAAAATTCTGCCTTATATTTCAAAGCAGGATCTTCTATTGGATTATCTTTTGCCTCATAGTCGAAATTAACATGCCTTTTTCGAACTCTATGATGTGGCTGGGTGAGCTCAAAATTAGCTGGTATGTCAATTTCGTCTGCAAGTTCTCGAACATCGCAAAGCATTTCATTAAAGGCTCTGTCCGATCTAAGATGCTTGAAAAAATCTTTACAATTTTTCAAGAGCTCCATATGGTAAAGCAGATGGTAAATCATAGTCTTTTGTCTGCAAGAGCTTACTTATAGGATTGATACAATTTAAGGTTTTGTACCAAATTACAATGCAGCATAAGAATTTAAATTGTTTGACACAACTTAATAGTCCAGAAGCCTCAACTCTTATAGAGTTGTCAACCTCCGAGTTATTACAAACAGCAAGTAAAGCATCGTATATCCCTCCTAATTGATACCTTAGTGGTTTTAATGCATCTATTCGGCTTTCCTAACGAGTATCACTTAGAGGTCTCTAAGTAAGTCCAGAAACATATTTTAATAATATAGTCCATCGAAAAGTTGATAAGGAAAAAAAGATATATTTTTTGGACTATATTAAAAAATTGGTGGTTTCGGAGGATGCTTTTGCCACGTCATTAACTACCAAGTTTGATGAGTGGCTGCAACATGGAAGGTAAAATGCTTTTGGATTTAACGCATTTATTCTAGATTGTACTCCCAATTTACTGCCTCTCATGTTGGCCCCATTATCGTAAGCCTCTCCCCTCATATCCTGCAAATTCAATCCCAATGTTTCAAGTCTTTTAAGTATTACAGCTGAAAGTTCATATCCAGTCGATCTTTCAACCGGAAGAAAGCCTAAAAAGCTTTCATTAATTTTAATGGACACCTCCTTGGGATTGGACTTGTCAATGGATACATACCTTGCTAAAACTGTCATTTGCTTGATCTTGCTAATATCAGGAGTGCAATCTAGAATTATTGAATAATATTTATCTTTTTTAATATCAGTAATAATATGAGATGTTCTATTTTCAGCTAAAAGAATAGTCAATTTATTTTGAATTTCTTTTCCGAGATAGTGCACTTTAGCTTCTTCTTTTTTAAGCACTCTGCGGATATGCTCTTCCATTACGGGATCAAACTGAGCAAGTAATTGAATAATTTGTAAAAAAATTACCGTTACCGAAATCGTAAAGTTTGTCACTTGTACCTAGGAGGGCTAAACAATTTTGAGCAGGCTTATTGTTGAAACAATTCGTAGAAGCACCTCGCCCCAATAATTTATTTCCGCGGTAATAAGTCTTTGTGAATGACTGTCAATCGTTTAGAGTACTGTATTCTTTGACTTAATTCAATCCAAGACTTTTGACTTTCGATATGTTTTTTAGAGGTTTTATGTTGATTTAAAATCTTAGAGAGGTGCTTCCAATCTTTAAAACCTCCTATAGAAAGGGAACTTAAAGTAGAACAAAAAAGAAACAAATTTTTGCTGTATGTTTAAAAAACACCCTGTATATACACAGGGTGTTAGGGGTTTGATTCCAAATATCTTAATGCATAAAATTCATTTTAATTTCACTTCATTCATTTTAAACAAAAAAGTTTAGTAAATCATGAGTCAAAACTCAATTATTTTAGAAAGAAAAAATGTTTAAAAATTTGAAAAATTTAATTTTAGGGCCAATTTGCCGCCCTCTAAGGTTGCCGCCCCGGGCAGGGGCCCGGCTTGCCCACCCCTAGCGCCGGCCCTGAAAGAGTATTCTGTAAATATTATTTAGATCGTGCTAGTCTCTCCAATTAAAATTTTATCGCCAAGATAGTCATTATAATACATAAGAACCGATTCTTTTTATGAACATTTATGAAATTGCGATGATAAAGTAAAGTACTTTTTCTGCCGAAAAAATAGGTAGAGTATTTTTTTATTCTGTGGTATGAAACGGAAATTCATTAAGATATTTAAATTAAGAAAGCGATTACAATAACATGCAGCTTATCTTTATTCGACAAATAACGATAAGCTGCATGTAAATCCGAGTAGAAAGCGAATATGTTTAGGGTTGTTGTCTCTAGTATGCTTATTGTTTTTAGGTTATTTCATGGGTTATTGCAGCGGTTATATACTATTTTCATATAAAGTAGTCATAATAAATGGACTTCTCTGTTTTAATAATAAGAACATGAAAAATCAATAGAACTTTTTATTTGAATTCAATTCAAAATTTGATTTGAATTCATAAGTTCATCTTTTCATTATTTCTATTTTCTTCATTTTCAGTAAAATAATTTACATTAATGTTGATTAATTTTAATTTATTGATACAGGTGTAGTTTGGAGAAAAGGATTCCAACTTATCGAGTCTTGAGAGTGGTTCACAATTACGAGACGGTTGGCGTGTATAACCACTTGAGCCAATAAATGCCCTAAACAATAAAGAGTCGGAGATATAAATGCAATTCACTGAAAATTTTATGGTTGGCTTCAATTGGTAAAATTTTAAAACAAAATTTTCTAATATTTTTTTGTTTATTTTTGAATTTTACTCATAATTTAGAGACAAATTGGCAACAGATATTTATTAAAGTAAGTTACTTCTTACTTATCAATTATGTTTATATATAGATTAAATACGAATTTTTAATCGGTTTTATAAAGTTCATTAGATTATGTTTTAATAAATTTCGAAGCTTGTGCGAATTAAAGAATACGGAGCTATTAAGATATTTAAGTTCTTATAACTAAATTTGATTTAAATGCATGTCTCACTAACTAATGCATATAAAATTTTAAAAATTCCCAAAAACTGCATTTTGGAATGACTTGTTATTTTATTAGTGGTGTTAAAAGAAATGAAAATATTATAAAAATCATGAGTTATGAATATTAAATTATTATAAAATGCAGTTGTTCATGACATTATTAATATTAAGTTTTCACCATGATCACTAATATAATTTCGAAAAGTTCATGTAGCGTAAATGTAAAAATAAACAACATATAAAATGAAATAAAATTATATTGTTTCCTAAGATTATTTTGTAATAATCATCATGAAATTTCTTAATTTGTTAACTTTCAAAATCATAGAATTGTTCAGAATCATCAGTACTCGATTTGGCTGTATCCCAGTGTACGGTACGCTATTAAAACAAGATGGCGGACAAGGAGCGCACCGTTTACTGGGAATTAAGGAAATTTGAATGGAAAAATACTTGGATAACCTATATTTCAAGATGCCCCTCAATTTTTCACTAATTTAGCACAAGCTTGGGTAATGTTGAATATGATTGTAAACATTTGTTTTTAAATTTCGGCTGTATCCCAGAGTACGGTACGCTATTAAAACAAGATGGCGGACAAGGAGCGTACCGTTCACTGGGAATTAACCAAAATTCGGTAAAATTCTAGGCGAATCCACGCCCTTGGTGACAAACTGAAGAAAAGCGTGAAAGCAAAACAAAATGGAGAATTCCAGAAATAGTTAGGTTTATATCTAGTGTATGTTAGGTTTATATCTAATGTATCAAAGGAGGATTACCAAGACTGGCAAAATTTACCTCTAACCAAAATTATTCGCGCCAAGGGTGTGGACTCTGCTAGGATCCAACCCGAAAATCATTTAAAGAATTAAGTTTATTGGGTTATAATATTTCACAAAAGCATTTAAAACTAAAAATAACCATTGATGCGCCGAGATATTCCGTTCATATGCGCCATGTATTTCCGTTTGACCCACGTAATTTGTTTTCATACATTTTGAACGAGATAATAAAAAAAATCACTTGGATTAATTATGGGTCACATATCTTCAAAATAAAATTAAATTGGCACTTACGTATTATCCCGTCTACCATTTCCCCCGAAAAAAAATGTGTCGCCAAATATTGCAGCATAATACCAGAGCTTTTCTGATTTTTTTATATAGCCCCTATAAATACCGGATACCAGATTTTAAATTTAAATCATTTTTTTCAAAATGTGCGGAGAAAAGAGCAATTTATTTGTGTTTTCACTGAAACAAATAGTTAAGTTTTTTTTCTATTCATATTTTGATATTTACATTGGCATTGTTACAATAAAAGGAATCACAATTTTAAAATTTGCTTAAACTAAGGTTGAGAAATAATGAAACGTAGGGTTACGAAATTGATCAGTCGGTGCTATCACATAACACAAAACATCTGTCGCTAAAACGCAATATTTTGCAATATACTTTTGTCACGGAAATGGTCGACGGCATAATACGTAAGTTCCTTATAATTCATTGATAAAATTCACATATAACAAGTTTGATAGTAAATTTTATTGCATGCTATCCAATGTATTATTAGGAATAATTCTGAATATTCTGTTTGAAAACACCACTGTAAAATATGACAGCTCTGTATGTGTTTTTATATTCAGAGTGATTATTCAGAAGTGATTTTCGAAAATTAATGATTATTTTCCTGATCTTAATGATATCTCATTCGAATAAATAGTCTTTAACGATTAGGTAAAGTTTTCGGCTTCTTATTTTTTGAATTTATTAAGACATTTTAGATAATTAAAAGTTATCAAGTGACAAAGACTATATACTATGATCTGTCATCTTTTTTTTTAAAACTTTTAAAGTAATGGGTGATTAATATTCAAGTGCTGATTGAATATTCAGCAGCTATAAATAATGTTTCTTATCAGAGAGATTTTTGTGATTTTTTGCTTTTTTTATGCCTAATTTATTTTTATATTTCTTTGTTCTTCCAATGATAAATCTTAATGTACCATTGTAAAAACATTGTAAGGAATAAATATAATAATTGTTATAATTATGTATGCATGTATGTGTGTGTGCATGCGTAAGTATGTGCGCGATTTAAATGTGTATATATACATCCGACTTCATTAAACATTTATCTTTAATGTATTCTATTTCAACTACTCGTCCTCTTTTCCTTTCTTCAATATTTTTAAAGAATGCAGACATTTTTAATTTATGTATAAGTGAGAGAGATTTAATACCATTCTTATAAAAAAAATCCTATAAGCTCAAGTTATAAAGCTCAAAAATGGGCACAAAATTCTACAGAAAAAAGAAATATTTTGTAAAAAGCTATGCAATTAGATAAAATAAAAGTAACTGTAGAAATATGCTGAATTGTAAAGTTTAGGCATCATTCTTACAACAATGAGAACCATAAAAAATAAACGGTACTTACGTATTATCCCGTCGACCATTTTGACGAGAAAAAATGTTTCTCCAAATGTTGCAAATTAATATAAAAAATTTTCAGATATTTTGTGTCACTCCAATGAATACTGGTTAACAGGCCCTAAATTTTAATAATTTTTCAAATGTGAATGGGGAGGAAAAAAAAAAAACTCGATAATTTTGTCTTTATTGAAACAAACAGTTAAATATCTTATTTTTAATTAATGTTCTACTTTTTACATTGATAGAGCCACAGGAAATGAATAACGACATTAAACTTGCTTGATCTGACCTAAGAAACATAAAACCTGAGCCTAAGAATATGATCAGCTGATGCGATCTCTAAATTGTAACATTTGACGTTAAATCGCAATATTTGGTGCCACATTTTTTTCACGGAAATGGTCGATGTGATAATACTTAAGTACAAAATAAACAACATACCTTATAAAAATATCCAATGCCAGCAGACTTTAGGATTTATTTGAAAATACTCTATGAAAATATGGCTTCGCTACTTTGCTACCACACTATAGGATTTCAAGTTATAAAAACAAATATTTGTAATATAAGTACATTAAATTTATAATATAATATATTTATAATTTATAGAATGTTTATAATATAAATATTATATAAATTAAGTTTTACAGATATATTTCGTGACAAATTTTAGGCTTGTGATTGATTTGGCATCAGTGGGCTCTTCTGATAGCTTAGTATGTCTTGTATTTTATGAAATCTTACAATAAATAGAATTTTTCTAAGAATTGTGCCTCATAATAATAAGTTACAAAAGATTGAGACTAGTGGAAAGTGTTCTTAATCTTTTATAACGTAATCGGGAAAATTTCTTTTGATGTTTTCTTTAGTATTTTTGACAAAAGTACACATAATTTTTGATATACTTAGAATATAATAGAGTTCATTATATGGTATGTAAAAAATAATTCTAATACTCCTAATCAAATAGAAATAACAACAAAATGAGAAGTATTAAAATATATACTTAATGTTTTTATATATGTAGCAGAGCTATAGAGAAATAAAAGAGGGAATTTTAAAAACATCATTTAAGAATATATTTAAGGTATAAAAATATTTGATTTTGGTTGTTTTGAAATAAAAATAAATTTATCACACTGATAAGTTTTTGCAGATTACATTTCATAATTTAGTAGCATTTTCGTTTTCAATTATCTTGAATATTCGATCTTTGCTTATAAGCTCATATGTAATCAATATTCATTTCATCCCGTGCATCAGTGGTAATTTCTTTCTTTGGATTATTGTTTACTTTGTTTTGCCTGATTCTAAAGAATATTAAATAATTTTATTAAGATTCAAATGAAGAAATTTTAAGATACTTATTTCTGAATTTCAAAACATGATTTTATTGAGAAGGATTTCATTAAATGATTATGTTTGTAGGAAAAAATTGTACTTTAATGTTGACTAAGATTAAGATCTTATGCAGACAAAATATTTCAAGTAAATTGTTTAATTAAATTATTTTGATTTCCTGATTTGAATCTTAATTGGAATTTCTTGGCATGATTTCAATTTCACATCGGTTGAAAAAAAATACAACAATAATTACATCTATTGAGCTAAAAAAGACCAATCTACTACCAATTCACCACTATTAGATTATTGTGGAAATGGTATTGATGATCTTAACATATATTAAGCTAGCAATATTACTACCCATTTGATTAACAATGGTGTAATTTCTTTCAGTAACAAGATGTAATATATAACCTCTTTTTGGCGCATTTTATTTGTTATACTTAGAATTTAGGGCATGTTCTTAGATTTCGCTTATTTGAGGAATTTGTTAGAAATCACACTTTAATTGTGTGGCTGTAAATCTTAACCATAATGGTTATTAAATATTTTCCTCTTTTTCGTGTAATTTATGAATAATTTCAAGTCTGATCATGGAAATAATAAACTTTTCACAAATTTCGATACATTAGATCCTTTTGATCCATCTAAAGATGTCCTCCATCTTATTTGTAATTTAATTTCACTGAATTTTACTCCTTTTCTCCATGCAAAAATCAAATTTTTTAGCATGAGACTCTTAGATAAGCCAAACTCATCATAAAACCTCTTACAGATTAATTTACCCATGGTTTTTTATTAAACATACTAAGCAATTATTCCAAAATATTTAAAACAATATCAACTATATTGAATTTATTGCAAGACTCCAATAAGTTTTATTTTTTTACAGACGATGATAAAAAAAATAGTTGTAAAGAACATGTTAATATTTGACGCAACATTTGGTTTGCTGTATTGTGAATATTAACTTAAATTTTTTAAAATGAAAGAACTATAATCTCAATGTTAAAAAAATATTTGATTCTTTTATATGAAATTTATTATTTTTAATAATTGTAGACAGCATTTAAAAAACATAAGATGTTGATAATATTTTGCTGTGCATGTAATAGAAATGCTATAATAAAAATTCGATCAAATATAGCCCTCGAATTTCTATGAGACGAGATTTCAGAACAATATTTTTTATTTTGCTTATCATTTATTTGGATAAAAAAGGCTTAGTTTTTTTTATCCCTTTGATATTGATAAACGAGAATACAAAGCATATTAGGCTGACATTGACATAAAGTGACATGTCACAGTCCCATTTGAAAACTTTTCAGTTCGAGCTCTATTTGTCCTTTTCTGAAATCTCATTTTAATCTTAATTTAAGTGGAATAATTTTATTAGAATTACATAATTATTGTTATGATTGTTGATTGAAAAACAGCAATTTAAACTTACAGTTATTATAATATTACATTTAGTATAATTAATTATGCATTTGAAGTATATTATTAAAAAATTCCTAATAATTAGCTTGAAATATTGGGATCACTGCTGAATATGATGTCTTTAAAATGGAAAATATTTTTTGTTTTTAAAAGGGTTATTATTGAATTAATAATTTTAAAATAATATATTTTATCATTCAGCAAATAAAATTACGATGTGTGCCAACATATAAAGCAATCTCTGTTATAAATAATACGCTTGGTTCTTTACATTTTAATCCAAATGTAAAGAAACAAGCGTAACAAAAATAAACTTTTTTAAATAAAAATATTTTTTTACAGCTAAGTTTTGTGTATTATTATCTGTAAATTATATAAATATTGTTTTAAATATATTTAACAAATTTTGTATTAATACAATAATTTTTTTAAGAAATAACCTTAAATAATAAAGGGAATCGTATTAAAGCATTCATTCACTTTATAGTATCTTTGAATGATATTAAATGACTTGTTAAAATTAAATTGATATTTAAAATTAGCAATTTAAAATTGATATTCAAAAAGTCATTAATCTTGATAGATTAAAAATCGTAATCAAATTGTCATCATTCTTTCTTCCTGACTAATTCAAATAATAGATTATTATTTTTTATTTCAGGGAAAAAATTATTTAACTGCAATCAAAAATCTGAAAGTTGTAATATGTCTGGGGTAGATGATGTAACCGATAAAAAAGAGCCTCGGATAGAAAGTAGTGGTTCCGACGAATCTGATGGTCTTAGTGAACCAGAAAATTTAGAAGATGTAGAAAAGCTTGTGGTTAAAAGTCCGGAAGAACCACCGGAAGAGAAGCCTCAGATACAAGTTGATGAAACGGTTGACTCTGAGAAGAAACATGATACTTCTGAGGTGGAAGAAGTTCCCGAATTGGATGACGTTTCGCAAAAAGAACCAGATGAATCAGTATTAACTGATGAAGAAGAATTGGATAAAGAAGAGAAGCGTCGCGAAAAAATTAAAACGCTACTTACAGGATACTTAGAATTAAAAACCAGGAAAGAAATAGAAAAAGCTCTATTGAATGAGAAAAAAATAGTTGCACAATGGTTGTATCCTTTCCGACGTTCGTATCAAAAGGAGTGGGAGTTAGAAATGAAGAAACTGGAATTGGGTTTCCAGAAAGCCTTAGACCACAAGAAATCATATATTCAAGCATTACAAGAAGAACGTAAATTGTTGGAGTTGAATCATCTTTGGTCTGATAGTGCTCATTACAGAATCTCTGAAGAGCTTTTTGATTTTATGCGCAAGAAATGTGACAATTTGAAAGCCCGTTACTTAGAAGAGCTAGAAGGAACAAAAGAATACTATTTGGAAAAAGAGAAAGAAATAATCGAAAAGTGCACTAAAGCTGAAGAAAGAGCAAAAGCTTTGGCGCTGATGCGGAAATCAGTGCATGACAAAACCCTCCAAAGAACGAAAGAAACCTTGCAACGCTTTAGAAACGAGAGTGAGTTCTTGAAAGAAAAAGAGATGGAAATCGTCAAACAAAAGCATTTGACGCAAGTTGAAAAAATCGCTCTTGAATTCGAGAATTCTATATCACCTCCGGAACACAGAATCGAAGAAATTCGAGAACAATTCTCAGAGTGGAAGCTCAAGTATGAAAGTTTTTCTCAAGCCAATGAAAAAAATAGAAAGAAACTAGAGGCTTACAAAATGGAACTGCCACAACTTGAAGCTAAAGTGGCCGAAGCAAGAAGGAAGCTAGATGATCTTAGAAATGAAAACAAAATGGCGAAACAGAAAGCCATAGAAGAACTTGCCATCTTTCAGAGAGAAGCTAAAACTCAGGAAGCTCTGGATCCAGGACTGAGAAAAATGATATCTGCTAGTGAGGATGTCATAGTCCAACTGAAGGAAAGGAAGTCTAAGTTAGATAAAATTATTAGATTGAAAAATTCATGTGATCGCTTGGAAACTGAAACAGACAAGATGTTTAAAAAAGTTTCCTTTTTAGAGCCCGAAGAAGTGAAACAAATTGAAGAGAATGATTGTTTACCTCTTATAAAAGAATTGTGTGGAGGTGAAGTTGAAGATTATCATCTACTACAACATTTAAATCGAAAGCTAAGTCATATACGACTTCAAAATCAGCTTCTCCAGCATAATATTGAAGGTTTAAAAGTTGAAAATAGGGCACTGAAGAGTGATATGAAAAAATTCTTTCATCTTATATCCAAAGGCGATTGGGAAAAAATACCTGAAGATTTGCAAAATCTATGTGAATTACCTGAATTGCCAAGCAAAGTTGAAGATTCGTCTGAAAACTTACTGGAAACGAAATCGTATATGTTGAATGAAAGTATGAAACTGCTAGACAAACGCTGTCGAACAATAAACAGCCAAATCATAAAACAGATTGAAAAAATTTGAAGAAGTACCAATTACTTTTCTGTTTTAATGATATTTAGTCATTTCGATAATTAAAATGTTTACAATTTCAATAAAATATTTTGAAAAATTTTCTTTTAATTTTATATTTTTCACCCTAAGACATTATATCGGCATTTAATAAACATAGGAATATGATACGTTAAGAATGTCTTTGATATTACAATATTGACCATTAAAGATTTTCTTTGGTAGCAATTAATAAATTGTGAAGTTGAGTCCCAGCTAATGCTCTTTAATTCAATTGTTTCCAATTTTCCTTTCATAAATTAATTTTAGATAAAGTTGTTTTACCTAAATAGTCATGAGTGAATCTTGGTAAACTGATCTGAAATACATTAGAGGAGATACCTATGAAGGTAAGTATGAAAAATGTAGGTAAAGGGATGTAATCGAGATTATTTCATGAAAAAGGATATAATACTATAATTTCTGTTTTCATTTAAAGTATAATTTCAAAGTGTATCATAAAAAGTATAATCAGATATTTGTAATACAAAATTTGAATGGGGCTATATGAATTCCAAATCGAAAAGGTTGAAAATATGAATACCGAATTAATGTTTGCGCTTGCATTTGTCCTTGTGAACAATAATCATGCTCCACGGGAAAATAATTTAATGTTTTGCTTTGTGTATTTTATCTCTAGTGTATTTAAATATTTCAGAGTGAATGATTTGAGTCCACGTGAATCAGTCTTAATTTAAAGGGAACACCAAATCAAAATTCTTTAGATATAATAAAACAAAAGGAAATAACATATCGAATCAGTTTCCATTTAAATGTTAAGTATGGTAAACATGTAGAGCGCCAAGTTGGCGGTTAAACCATGAACACTTTGATTTTCAACTACTTTCGAACCTAAAAACCCGTTTTAAACCTTTTAAACCCGTTTCCTAGAGTGAATATTTGTTGGGCTGTATGATCCACTTTAAACATAAGATCCTGGTGGAATTGTGCAATGAATGACCACATATCAACCGTGATATTAACCAATATTTGACGAAAAGTCTTTGGTATAGTTTCAAACTTAGCAAAAACCCTATTTTAAAATTTTTCTCATATTGATTCTGTAAGCGTGAAAACTATCTGTAATTTGTTGTCGTTTCACAGCCTCATATATATAAACCTTAGTAACAAAGGGCAACAAACTTTGTGTCAAAACTGATGGACTAAAAAATTGTATGTTATCCAATTGTAACGATTGTTATATGCTTTTGTATTATTATTTTTATTTCGTATTTTAATTTGAGCTCTTAAGTTGGAAAGCATTAAATACTATTATCTTAAATATTTGTAGACATAGTCTCGAAAATTTTGTGCTAATGAAATTTAAATTTAAAAACTTATCAAAACTGAGCTGCGGATTTATGATTCATTAAACATATCCTCATTTGTGAAACTATTGATTTTTACATTCTATAATTGTTGCTAATGTATCTCCAAATTAAGAAATCCCTATGTTCATAAAATATTTTTAAAGAGAATGATAAATATTGCAACAGTTAAAAATATTTTCGTTTAATCTTTGTAATTTATTTGTTTTTTTTAAATTGTTTAATTATTTATTGATTAGCTTAAAC
This sequence comes from Latrodectus geometricus, assembly GCA_026290005.1. Taxonomy (NCBI): domain Eukaryota; kingdom Metazoa; phylum Arthropoda; class Arachnida; order Araneae; family Theridiidae; genus Latrodectus; species Latrodectus geometricus. The sequence goes on along the minus strand of JAPDSC010097663.1, from coordinate 29,320 downwards.
TCTTAAATCTTTTTTAGGATTGTTAATTTTTTAGCAAAAAATAAAGAAATTAAGAAATCATGTTAATCACAAAATCATGTAAAAATCACAAATTAATGTCACGCAATCTTACTACACGAGTCGTATAGCTGTCCTTGAAGGCAAATGAATTAACAAGAAAGATTAAGCAAACGAGCAAGGATCAAGGTTCATGTTGAGAAAGAGTCAGCAACTTGATGTTTTTAAAGATATTTCATGTTTGTTTTCATATTTAATTCTAATACATTTTTAATGTAATTTTCAAATTGATTATTTAATTTGAATTCTTTTTCATGCACTTTTCATTTAAAAGATATGCTATCTCCGACTAATTTGAGCAGATTTAACTAATTGTTCTATATGTGTATGGATGTATATTTCTTTAACTTAAATGTAAAGTGAGAACTTTTGTTTGTAATTTCAATAATCAAGTATTTAAGCAACTTAAATACAACAAGTTAAGCTGAAATACTGGCATAAGCTAAATAGTTTTAGGATAAAACCGGCTGAAATATATCAAAACTTCTGCAGTTGTGCGAAACGTATTTTACAATTACTGATTTAATGTAAATAAAAAGTCCAATTTTTTGAAGCATTAATTTTTAGTCTGATGTATTTGATTTCAATAGTTTTGTCTTCATCTTCTTTGTTATCTGCTTTCAACACTCAGAAACAACAATGAAACTTATTGTTAGTCATTTTTATTAACTATTTTGAAAGGTCTTCTAGTTCCATTTTAAGGTTGTGTTTTGCGGCATACATTAGGGTACATAGCAAAACTTCAGAAAAATCTTAAATAAAATTTATGGAAATACTCTTTTGTTTGCAAAAGGTAACTATGTACCATCTTTAAATTTATATTACAAATATCAGGCATGGAAAGTTCTAAAATATAATTTTTGTTTTAAATAGGTACATCGGAATTTATGATATTCCATAATTTTAAAAGCAATGTTACATGTGAAAAAAAGTTTTTATTTTTTATTATTCAATTGTAAATTCTTCAAATTTTATTTTTTACAATTTTATTTTTTTCATTTGTTTTCAATTGAATATTGTAGACAATTTCATTTTAGCATAGAAAAAATTCAACTGTTCAACTAAGTAAGATATTTTTAATATGATTGGTAAATCATGGAATGGTTTTGAAATGGGAAAACCTCTTTGGTGATAGAGTTTATTCATGATAAGCAAGTATGTGGTTGTTGCACTAGCATGTTTCCCTGTACCTATCCCTGCCTCGGGCTCTACCAGTTAGATGGAAGCAGCCGGGTGGGAGGCTTTGTAATTTAGAAGCAAGGATCCAGCTAAAGATCCCCGAATATTAGACCCAGAGGGATAATTTCACTTGAAGGACATTGAGACCACGACATATTTAACATGTCTTAGCCGCTTTTAGTGAATAAGACGGATATTCGGTTAAGCCAGGATTCGAACTCACTACCTTCCGATATTTAAAACAATGCCCTAACAATTCAGGCTATCGCGGTATCAATAAGTATGTGATACACAATTACTATTTAATATATTAGGTTGGGGAAAAAGTAATCCATTATTTTTTCGGTAGACGTCTGTAGTGATCGATATCCCGTGAGGTATCTATCAAATTTCAGATTTATGCTCGTTGGAAAGGTGACATTTGACACTAAAATATCCTCTTGCGATTTTTTGTTTGGTTAATTCAGTTACGAGTACAAGGTTTTAAAAATGGAAGACAACAAACAGAAAATTCGATACATTTTCGTTTTTCTCTTGTAACGGCGAAAAAGATAGCCGGGTGGCTAACATTGTGAAAGGTATTTATCGTCCTATATAAGACTGTAACAACCAGTTACGTACAATTTTTGTTTCGTCGATTCCGTTCGGGTATTTTTGATGTTAGAGATGCACCTCGCATGTGGATACAGCATCGTCGAAAATGTCTATAAAATATCAAAAATGATCGAAGTTAACCGCATGTCAGTAGTCGTAACGCGCAAGACCTAAAAAACTACATGAAAGCTGTTTTAAACCTTTTTACAAAGGGAATCCAAAAGAAGTTATATAAAGTTCACGTAAAAATAATGGATTTCTTTTTCCCCAACCTAATATAAAGCTGATACACAATAAGGTATTGGATATTTATAAAGCTATATTTACATCTGCATCTGAGTAGCAAGTTTTAAATTAATTACTAAAAATATTTTCTATTCTAATTCTTTAGAACCTGCATTTATATCATATAAAACATTGTTTACTGAATTATTTGCTATTGCTTTGCATACTATCAGAGTTAAATATATCTGTCGGAAGATTGTTTTAATATTAATTAAATTTCTTTTTCTAATAGTTCTGATGTTTGCATTAAATTGAGAATTACTTAAATATGTGAACAAATCTAGAATATGTATTTGCTATCAATATTCAGAAAATTTGTGTAACCTTTCTTTAAGAAAAGGGTTGATAAATATGTATTTAAAATCTTTTTCAGGATTTCAAGAAGTATTCAGAGTAGTTATTACTGTATGGATACTTATATTTTAAAATACTAAAAATGTGCATTAATATTTTGATGCTAGATAAGATTAATTTTAACTCTCTGACAAGAAAAGAAATTTGTGATGAATTTTGTTTCATTTGAATAGATATGACATCTGTTTCAGGCATTGAAAAATAATTTTCAAAATTTAGCTGTCTTACTCCAAAAATACAACTAATAAGAGATAACATGTTTCATGTTTAAATGTTTTTGATTAGAAAGTAATTCGCATGGAATTGAATTTGGGGAAAGATTCTACTGTCAAAAAATATTCTTAATGCTAGATTCTATTTTGTTACTACACATGTATCTTTAACTTATGCAGTAAAGTAACAATAATTCTCAGTGATAAGGTAGTTAAACAAATAAGAGTATTTCTGGCGTAAAACTGTCAACTTTAACTTAAATTATAATGAGAATTATTTTAAAACAATCATTTGGTGATATTGTTTGTTTTATGTATTCATAAGCCATATAATAAGAAAAATTTGCTTTAAAAAAATATGTTTTCTAAATTTTATTGCTTTTTAAATCTTTTTATTTGCTTAAAATCAACCATTTATCAAAAAATCTATATTAAAATATATAATTGATTGATAAATTTTAAAACAATGATTTATGTTTTAAGGGTAAGCATTTATAACAAACTGATGAAAATTTTTAAACATAAGTCATTCTTTATGTAAGATTATGTATGGAAAGTTACAAAATTACACAATTTCGCTTTTAGCTATTAATTACGAATAAATGCTAAATTCGCCAATTTTTATTCAAATATTTTAATTTGTCAATACATGAAATATTCTTTTTAAAAATCGATTTTAACAAAAACAACCTCTTTCACCTCAATTTTAAGAAAATGAGTTTATGTAAAACATTTTAGATTTTAATATATTTAAAGTGTAAACTTTTCTCTGTGAATCAGCATATTAATTTATAGAATTTGTACATATAAAACGCACTAATCGTTTTTGTTAAGATAAAAGTTGTAGTTTTATTTAAAGGATGGAATAAGTCAGTATGAAATAAGTCAGTATGAAATATGTCTTTATTTACAAGAAAAATGAAGAAAATATACATTTTAAATATTACTTAATTAACATTCTAAATATTACTTTGATGAAATACAAAATGAAACATAAAATTACAAGCTTGAAATTTTCAGACAGCAAAAACAAAGTAACAAATAGACATACACTGATAGTTTTTGCAAATATCTTAATCATAGTAACCATGAACAGTCTAAAAAAATCAGTGAATTTCTCCCTATTTTAGGGATTTTCACAATTTTACATATCTATATTAATAATATATAGTGTCGTGTTTCACAACCAAAATAATAATTTTTCTGTTCATTATATTTTATTCTAATATTAAGATTTCATTGGAGGCTGAACAAAATTAAAGTTAGATGACACAGATATTTCAGTATGATATAATGCAAATTAGTTGTGTTAGTACAGATTAAAAATGTGAACGGTTTTGTTTTATAGAAACATTTCTTGCATGAATCGTTTCAGTATCATTAACAACAATATATTCTTAAAGTGAAGGGCAAAAAAGCTCACTATTTTAATTAATAAAGAAATGCTCTTAATGAATAAGTTATTAATAAAAATGAACAAATATTTTAATACAAATATATTATATATATTATTTTGTATATTTTATATTATAAACATTATTTATTATTACATGTAAATATTATGATTACATAATCAGTAAACACATGATCAGACAGATTTATATACAACTTTTCAAAATAAAATTTTTTTTTTGATAAAAGATGGTAGCAATAATACGTTTATTTATGATTTTTTACTTAATAATCAAGAAACACTCCTGTAGCTCCATTTAATATCTTGTAAAAAATGCTAAAATGAAATTTAGTTTTAAAATTTGAAATTTTATAACAAAGTTCGCAATGTTTGCAAATTTTAAATTAAATTCGGGATATTTAAAAAAAAACCCTATAAACATAGTTATATGAGATTTCACTACGAGTGATTACTTAATATTTTTAATGGCAATACATTTTGTCAACAATGATCATGAAAAACGCCACGTACATATATTATATTATGATTTATAAAGGCGCAAAAACATAGGATTTATAATTTAATTTTTGCTAAATTTTTATAATCCTCATAATACACTTCTACAAGCTGTGAGATTTTATTTTATAAAGTAAATATATTCTTATAATATATAAATATTATGTTTTTATTATATATATTATTTTGTATATAAAAAATAATTCATTACATATTTTATAAGTAATGAATTATTTTGTAAAATACACATTTTATAAATTCTATCAATAACAATGAATAATAAAAGAATGAACTGAATTACAATAATAGTATAATTTTAATAATATTTTCTACTTCAATTTAATGCATATTTTAAATATTATTTGTCTTTCATTTTTTTTAATAAATATATTTTTAATGATTGGAATTGTCTTAAGTGCATCAATTGAGACAACTGTATTTTTAAAGTTACTTTTACGTTTAAAAATAGGAAGTTGAATAAGAATGAGAAATTCATAGGGAAGTTTATGCAATCAAAGTACATTCATCTTCTTAATTAACTGATCAAGATAGTAACCCGGTATAAAAAGAAAATTATAAAAATATTTTCTGTGGCTTAAAAACAAATAATTTTACGTCATTTTATATCTCTTTGATTTTATGTTTTTTACACAGAATTATTTATTTCTGTCAGTATTTAAGATAAGAGGCATAACATATAGATATATATTATTTTATAGTACACAAAAATATCTGAGCCTTTTAATAATTTGACATATTATGAGTGCTATCAATTTTATTGTTTTATTATCTTATTACACAAGTAACAACTACAAATAATTGTAATTAATCATCAATTTTATTCGCTTAGTTTTATAAGCTCAATCAATAGCTGCTATTTTACAATCATTTTTTTTAGAAACAACTCTATTTTTTAATATTTTACAAAGTATTTGGTTAAATTTCTAGGATCAGAAATAAACTACCATAACGACATAAATCCTGAAATTAGGAAAAGAATTATTGAAAACAATCGCTGCTTCTTTGGTTTAAGAGCATTATTGAGATCTTACTTAATAAAAAGAAAGACAAAGATCTTACTGTGTAAGGTACTGATCAAGTCGGTTTTGACTTATGCCTTCGAGACATGGACCTTAACAAAAACTGAAGAGAAGATATTAGCCACCTTCGAAAGGAAGGTCCTGCGAACCATCTTTGGCGCTGTTTTCGATTGTAACAACTGGAGAAAAAGATTCAATTTTGAAATATATAAGATCTTCAATGACAATTATATTATCAAGTCTATAAAACTAAGCAGAATGAGATGGGCAGGACATGTAGTAAGAATGAGCCCAGAACGAACAGCATTAAAAGTTTTTAATGTAACCCCCTCTAATAAAAGACCAAGAGGAAGGCCCAAAAAGAGATGGAAAGACTCTGTGGAAGAGGACTTTGCCATCCTAAAAGTAAAGAATTGGAGATCAATTGCTGGGAGAGAGAAAGGCAGATTGGTAAAAGCTTCTGAGGAAGGCCCAGGCCCACAAAGGGCTGTCGTGCCAATGCTGATAATGATTTGGTTAAATTTGATTGCTTATGGTAAACATACACTATAAATATTGCCTGCCTAAATACTTTAAAACTTTTAACATGTAAATAAATAATTTCTAAGAACCTTTTTCAGTGATTCTGTTTCAAATGTTAATCATTTAGAATTAAATTTTAATAAATAACAGACCATATAATATATTAAAATATGAAGCATGTATGTCATTACCATAATTTGTTTTATGCGATTATGATTATTTTATGTTAGTTCAATAGACGATTTCAATTGTTAACTACATATTACTATTTTTTAATATCACAATTTTTAATTAATTTTTTTAACACTAATCCGAATTTTTTTTTAAATTATCACAATTTTTAAAAAAATTTGGATGAAAAACTTTTTAATTCATTTGTTAATTTTAAGTACAATAATATGTTGATGTTTGAAAAATTAATTTTAATTTTTTAAAAGTTTAAGAAATTTTTGTTTGTAGAGAAATTATGCTTTGAGATATAAAACTTTATTAATTCATATAATTAATAAGTGAGTATTGTTTATTTATATTGTTTATCATTTAAAATACCTATTTAAATTTTTAAGAACATTCTCAATAAATTATTCAAATTTATTAAAAAAATTCAAAATCCTTACATTTTAAAAAAGTTTAAGAATTTGCAATACAAATTTTTTTCTAATTGAAATATAGGTTATTTTCAAGAACTATTGAAGATAATTGTTCTTAAAAAGTTGTTCAATGTTATTTTCAAAAACTTTGTGGATAAATTTAGAGTTGTTTGTTTCATGTTTAATGACTTTAGGAGAACTGTATTTTATGCAGCTATGAAATAATTGATGCCATTTTAATTTTTAATCAAGGATTCTTTTTATATTTAAGCGAAGTAATTATCATTTTACGTAATATTCTTCATATATTACATTTAAACATCACTAAAGTACGAAGAGAAATAATTACTTGAAAGCTGAGGCTGTTACTGAAAATTTTTATGCTAGTTGAAAAAACTAAATAAGACATCCAAAATTAAGTTTATATATTCTATTTTTCTTTTTATGTAGAACACAGAAGTTATCTATATTAAAGGAAAACAAATCATAGATTTTTTTTGTGTTATAAACACTAACAGAAAATTCTTCAGAAAGTTTTTCAAATTTCAAGGAATCTTAAAAGGGTTTTCCGCAGTCAAACAATAGAATAATATGTTAAGAGGAGTATGGACTATTCATAATTTTTAGACAAATCCTGATCTATATCCTATTTCGCCATACTGGAACACAATAGGTAAAAATCAATCAAATCAAAATTGATGAAAAATAATTGCAAAATGTTCTAATAATAATGAATGGGACTGAAGGAAGGAAATTTTTAGCACTGGGTGAAAAGTTTGTTTAATAAGTGGTTATAAATAAAATTCACATAATGAAATTTCAGGAAGATGTTGAAATGAAATTAATATGTAGTTTGATCATTTAAAATAATTTCAATGTCTAAAAATGGAGAAATTTCCAAAAAATTCTTGGTAAGCAAGAGCTTTTGTTTGATGTGATACTCAGAAAATTATTCTTCCACCAGCAAAGTGATATGGAAACGAAGTTTCAAAATAGATCTTGCAATGCATATTTTTAAAAATTTTTAAATTCAAAGAAGAAAAGAATTGTATTTCAAAATCGAGTTATCAATAAGTTATTAATATAAAAATGTTCAGTCTGTCTTTTGGTAAAAAATGAAACGTGGGAATGAAATATGTGTCACAAGCTGTTACATAATATCGACTTGTACGACTATTCTAAGCACATATGGCGGAATATAATAAAAAAATAAAATAGTTTTCCATATTTTGGTAATGTAAAAAAACCCGAGTGAAAATTTTTATCTTGAAAAACATGGAAAAATCTATTCCGTGTTTAAAGTAAAATAAGCAACTCCTTAATAATAGATTGCAAATATAATTGATTGTTGTTTGAATATTTACACACAAAATATGTGTATGAATATTTAAACAGCAATCAGGAAGTATTATATTAGATACAATGCATATTTTAATTCTATATATTCCGGTGTTACAAGCGTAATACGCAACATTTTGATGATTTATTAATATCTAAATGCTTATAATGATTCCTATTCAAAAATTTATACTTCTATACATATGTATATTTTGCAATGTTACATCAGAAAAGTTTTAGGTATCTTAAATTTAATTATATACTTTGCTTTGTATAAGCAATATTCGATTTTTTTCTTTTTTGTTCTAGCTATGTTTTGATAATTGCCTTTACAGTTGATTAGTTCTTACAATGTGAATCTCATTTTTATGAAAAATATAAGCTCAGATATTTTTGTAAAAATAAATATACAGTTTGTTTGGAAACAGCATAGATAAGGATTTGAATTTTTGTATTATTGTAGGCATTCATATTAGGTATATTCAAATGTTGTTGTTGTTTCTGATGACACTTGGCAACGCCAAGCCTGCCTGTCAGAGACTAGGTGAATAAAGTCAGAGATAGAGCATCTTCCGTTTTTGAATAAAGCACCCTCATACAAAGGTGGTACGCCCTTTGGCTCATAGATGGCAGCACCATCTGAACCTTCGAATTTAGAGATTGAAACCAGTGAAGACCCAAAGCCTGGCTCCAACCACCCCCAGAGGTATTAATTTGGAATGGGAACATGGAGGACATTGCGACCCGACATTTAAACATTTAACGACCCGACGTTTAAAAAATTTAACTCATTTTTTTTTAAGTTTTATAAGTCTCTTTTTATAAGTTTGGAATTTTTATAAGTCTTTTTTTCAGTTTAATATCTTCATTTTCACCTCATTTCTATGCATTTCAATTTCTTTTTTTTTTTTTCGACTTTTATTATTTTGAGTTAAAACAAGATGTGCAAAGAGATTATATTAAGTTTTGACGATATATTTCCTCGCATTTGGGAAAAAATAAATTATTCTATGAATATAATTTCTTGGTTTTCAATATTATTAATTCCTTAACTTTCAGCATTTAATCTTCCTAAATTTTTAATAAGTATATTTATAGATTTCTTAAAATTGCTTACCGAAATTGGCTTTTGAATTATTGCTTTACAATATGTAAAAGTTCAGCTCAAAATTTTGAAAAAGGTTAATCATTGAAATAAGATTTCGTTTTGAAAATAAAAAATAGTTTAATATAATGATCCAGTTATCAAAAGAATAAATAAGATTGGGTGATAATTTCTAGTTTGTCTAAAATTTGTTGAATAGAAGAGGATTAAATGAAAATGTTTATTTTTCATTATTTAAGTATTTATTAAAAATATTTAAGTCAAAAGCTTATTTGCAAATAAAATTATTTTAATAAGTTTCACATTCTTTAATTTGACTAATTTTAAGACAAAATTTTAATTTCAGGTGAGAATTCTGATGCTAAATGGTGAAATGTGGTAACTTACTATTAAATTGCATTTGTAGTGAAATTCAGATAAATTTATATGCACATAAGTTCAAAATGTGTGCAATAATTCATGTGTGTGCGTGTTTAAAATCTGTAAAAGAAAAATAGAAGAAAAGAGGTAATTTATTTGTTGAAAAGTTATAAGTTCCCTACGAATCACTGCAGTTTTTAATTAGGTTACTATTTTAAATTTCATATTGTCATTTTGAAGGTATTGGATTTCGGAAATCTATTCTAAAATGTGTAACTTGTATGACTATACTATTCTTAAAAAATGTTGTCCCTTTTACGTAATACTTGTACCCAAAGCAGTTTTGAACACAAAAGGCAAAATAAACATTTTTGTTTAATTTTTTCCCGTGTTAGATATGAAATTATTATTCGATTATAATTTAATAATTTGTTAAATCATTTGTGTAACGTTCAAAATATCATGAAAAATATCTTTATATATTAAATAATATTTTACATAAATAAAAGGAAATTATAAAATTTAATAATTCTTCCAATAAATTGTAAGATAATTTGATTATATTTTTAATATTCCCGCTGTGAAGGACATTATTATTGAATTCTTATAACAGTAAAATCAGTGATTAATCAAATAATTTTTGTCCAATAGCTTTATATTTATGATCGTCATGATAAAAATTTCATTTCTTTGGGAAATTCTTTAATTTTCTGTAAATTAATATTGTACATAATCCTATAATTTAGCCAATTTATATTCTAATTTTCATAAATATAAATGAAAGAGTAATAAAATAATTCCAGTCTTTGTAAATTAATTTTTCAGTTTTGAGTCTTCTTTATCGGTGCAAAGCTGTTTTCCTTATAGCTTCAAGTGCTGAAACCTTTTCTATATACTTATAAAAATTTTACAATTAAGTTCAAATATCCGAATTATTTTATGTTTTTTTTTTGATACATTCTTTCTCACAAATGGTATAAGCGTCTTGGATTTTTTGATCGAGTGTGGTACAGTATCCATAAATATCACATTTAATGCAGCCTATTTAGATATTTTCAACATAAGAAACTTTTAAATTAAATAATTATATAAAATTGTCATCACTAAGTTGTCTATTATAGGAACATTGTTAAAATAATATGAGAGGATTATAGGAAACGTAATGAAATTTTGTTTCATTGATAATTAAAAATCTTATTATTTGTAACTTATATAATTTTTGATTCTTGGAATATCTAAATAAACCTGAAATGAATGCTTTTACTGTTAAAAATAAAGCTCTCTTATATTTAAACCTATATTAATTGAAAGTTTTGTGCACAATAAAAATCACTTTAATAAAAAAATCGCATTATGAAGAGTATGAATGCATAATCAGAGCAATAAGAATACATTTAAAAAATTAAAACAGATGTCATTACGTTTATTTATTTCCAAACAAACTTAATATATGTATATATATTAAAAAGAACAAAATAATTCTAAGTGTGGCTATGGAAAAGTTAATACACTTTAAAATTATATCTAAATGCAATTTTATATCACTTAAAATCTATTAATAATGGAATATTAATTAGAAATATATATTACTTAAAAAGTGTAAATTAGTAAAATACAAAGAACTCCCAATTATTTTGGCTTACGTTAGTGGTGTCCAAATTAAAAAGAAAATTGGCTTCTAATAAGAAAGTATGTAAATGCAACAAATGGAATTTTTCAATGATTTCTAAAGTGATTGATATAAATTACCGACAGTAAAGAATAAATTTGTAAGAAGTGAATAATTTAAGGAATAAGTATTATTTATAAAAAATTGCTGAAGTACATATTGGGGTTGATTTGTACTCTTTTCCTCGTAATTTTGTGGATTAAACAAAAAAGCCTCTTCATCTAATTAATTGGGCATTTCTAAAGGTATCTCAATTTAAAAATAAGGATGCAAAGTCTTTGTTAAACTCGCTCCATTTTACCACACAAAAGTTAAGATTGGTAACTAAATTTAAGCAGATTGAACAAATAGTTTGAAGTTTCATTTTACATCATTTTTATAAAATTAACCAATAGAAATATTAGAAGTATTGATAAATACCTTCAAACTATATTAGCAGCAATATTTGGGAGATCTTAGCTTTGTTAGAAATGAGAATAATAATATATAATTATTATTATAGATTAGATATATTAATTAGGCGACAAAGTACAAAAAGCAAGTTTAAAGCTTTTAAAATGATTAATACATTCTTAAATAATCTTATATAAGAAATTAATTTTGAAACTAAACTTATAAATAATCATATATAAACTGTCAATATTAAAAAAAAAACATAGTTTTAAAAATGATAAAAAGAAAGAAGTTTTGTAAGAGAAATAAAATTCATTTGAGTAAACACAAAATACAGGAAAAAGTGTTGCTACAATAAAGAATAAATTTAAATCTATTTCTTCAAAATAAATGCAATTTGTATTAAAAAAAAAAACTTTAAATAGATTTTTAAAAAATAGGCGTAAAAATTTAAAATTTACTCAGTTTAAGTTACAACGTTTTAAGTTTTTATTCAATAGACAAATATGTTTATTAAATAAAAACTTAAAACGAATTTGTCATACATGAAAACCTGTCTGGAATCGAATTATATTTTAAAAACAAAAGTGTTGAAATAACATCTGGGAAATTGAAATTAAAATTAAATTAATGAGGAAATGCGAATAGAAATTTGTTTCTTGCATTAATTGTTTGAAACTAATCATTATTCATTGCATAATAAATAAAATTAAAGTACTAAATATAAGCTAACTAAAAAAATTCTAAAGTATGTATTAATTAGGATGTATATTTCAGTTCGCAGAATATTTTATTTTGTTTTTGAATAAGAATTATCCTATTGCATTATAAATGCACACTATGATAAATCTATTACATATTTAACCACAGCCACAAACTTGTATTTTTAAATATTTATCTCTTAAAAAAAGGACAGAAATAAAAAAAAATTTAAAACATAAAAACAATGCAATAAAAATGACGTATAAGCAATTTTTATGTAATACAGTAGAAAATATTTTTATAATTTTAAGAAAATGAAAAAATACCTTGATCAGTTCATAAGAAGATGAGAGATTGCTTTGATTGTATAAAAATCCCTATGAAAACGAAAAATTCCTATTTTTAAACGTAAAGGTAACTAATACGAATCCCCAATCAATACACTCAAAAAATAGTCTGATAGTTTTAAAAATACATTGATTGTTGATTGATAAAATTACATGAGAGTTCTATATCATATTATTACAATACCTGGAAAGATTGCATTGTGTACATATTATACCAATACAAAATTTTATTAGTAATTGAAATATTAAAGTAAGATATAATTTGCTAATTTTACCAAAAATGTGGATTACAACAAGTACCAAAAACTTAACATCTCTTATATGAAATTCAAACGACTTGACAAAAAATTTTAAACAAAATCTTGAAATACACTGGATGCGTTACAATCATCCTGAATTTTTTCCTTCTTTAGTTTTGAACTATTTACTTTAGACCAGGGGCGGCCAAACTTTTGGGATCCGGGGTCTACTCCACATTTAAAAAATCGACGGTGGTCTACCAATGGTAGAGCTAAATTAACGTACATATTTATTTTCGGTAACAAAAAAAAATGGTAAATTATGTAATTTAAAAAAAAATCCTTAATATTAATCTTTACAAAAAATTACTGACAAAAATAATCAAAGTATTCATGTATCAAAAACTGACCATTCTATTCACTTTGTTTAGCTGAAAATTTGGCACTGTATATCTGCGACAAATTTATCATATTGTGGCATGTACGAGCTTTTTGCAATGAATAAACACTAAATTAAATGTTCATCTGTCAAATGCGACCAATGTTTGTTTTTTGTTCATGGTTGAAAAAGCAGATTCGCAAAGATACCTCAATCCAAAGTATGATTTCAAATACAAAATCAATTTGTAAATATTTGGAAACGTTTCCTCAGAGGTTAATTTCCAAAAATCAGTATCGCTAAATATGCTCTGGATTTAAGAAATATATCGCATTTTAATTTAATAATTTCTTCCTCGACCGTGACTGATGTATCTATTAAATGTCCTATTTTTTCAGATATTCCATCAATGTTGACATTTTCATTAAATGAAAATATCATTAAATTGAGTATTTCTTTCAACCTAATTAAGTCAGCGAATCTTCTTTCAAATTCTTCAAACAAAACAAGTAAGTGTTAAAAGCGATGACTTTGGTAAACTTTTATTTTAAAAAATTCATTGATTCTATGTCATAAGTCATAAATTGTTAATATCCGAGGTCATTATCGGCATGGTCGCATGGACTACCTAAAATGTATTCACGGTCTACCAGTCGACCGCGGTTGACGTCATGGCCACCACTGCTTTATACGAAGAAAATTTTAACCCTTTATGTCCCAAATTATATTTTTAAAAAACTTATGCAAGGTATTTTTTTTATGCTTTAAATTACAATAAAATTTTATATATTGGAATATTCAACCAAACTTTCAATTTAAATGTAATGCTTTAATATTTATAATCATTTCAAATAATTAGGCAGTTGTTGTCTTGTGCCAGCTAGGCTGGCAGTATGGGGTGCGTTGCTCCACTTTTCCAACGGAACCATAATTTGTAATGTGGAGTCCAACTTCCTCAGTACACACATGCCATAGGTACCCGTTTATAGGGTAGGCAACCATTCACAGCCCATTTATTCAAGGAAAGGACAAAGACAGAAGAGAGAGTGAAAAAGTACGTTCATGCCTGAACCGGGATTCGAACCCAGGACTTCCCAATCTTCAGTCAGTCACGCTGACCACTGGACAGATTGGGTGACATTAGGTAATTAAAAGCTTGAATTTAACAGCCCTCACATCAAATTAAATTATAATTAATTTTTTAATTAATATTAAATATTTTAAAATAAATTGATATTTTGTTTTTTTAGAGTTTTCGAGAGATTGAAAAATGTAACAATGACCCTTTAGATACTTCTTGAGGTAAGATTACTTAATTGAGATCCAAAGAGTATGGTGATTATAAGATTTTATCTTTTTTTGTTTTTATTAGAAAATTGCTATATTATTATTTAATTCTATATTTTAAAAATGTTTCATGCCCTTTAAAAATTTTGTTGGATAAAGTGAAATTCAGCATTTAAAACTTGTCATTCAATCATTAGTTTGAAAAGAAATAATCGAAAAAAATTTCATTTTCTATACCAACCAGTGATTAAGTTGATGTTTATAAAAATTCAATGAAAACCTTTATGAATTACTGTATATCCATATTCTTTCATTTAATGTTGACTATAATATTCAAAATAATAGTAAAAAGGTGCATAACATATTTTTATATTTTAACTATACATGTAAGCTAGTGATCCTTTTTTACACTTATTAATCTTTTCAAAATTAAATTGTGAAGCCAGACACAATTTGAAATTATAAAGGTTTATACTCACGACAGAATCTATGATATGTACAAAAAAATTAAATGATTGTAATTTACAGGAGCAAGTTCATGGCACGAAGCATGTATTCCTTAAGAATTTTTACTTGCCTATCTTAATATTCACATTTCAATATAAGTCAGTCAATTTTATTTTTGTCAACTTCCTTTGTTAATAAATAGCAGTTTTTCAATCAAAGATCTCTTTTTTCTTTCACGTTCTTCTTCCTCAGCTATTTCAAGAATTCTTTCTCTTTCTGCTGCATTGTGTTCGATTTCCTCTTTGAATCGTTGTGGAATTATCAGTCTTATTCGTTCTTTTCTCACACGCCTAAATGGCGGAACTCGTCTAGGTGGCGTCCTGGGCGTAGGATGTGCTGTTGAAGGAGGAGATCTGGTAGTCATTGGCTTAGTCGTCTGTGTGTGAGTAGCTAGATTTTCCATTTTAACTGTGGGACTATTCGTCGAAGAACTTGTTACTTGAGTATTTGGTTGAGGTTTTTGATGTTCTTGGGAAGGGTTTTGAGGTTGTCCTTGATTTCGAGAGGTTCCTTGGTTTTGGCGAGATTTTTGAAGCGATGTACTTTGAAGTTGGTTAGGTGGTCTGTACATTTGTGGATGAAAGTTTGGCACTTTGATCAAAGAAGGCAAAGTTCTAAAAATGTTGCTTAAAATACCACTAATGGCAGGAGTAGAGAGTTTTAAAGGTAATGAACTAAGTTTCGTGAAAGGTAATCTTCTAGGGAGAGGCAGAGGTTTCTGAAGGCGTAAAATTCTGCGATAGGGTTGATTATTTTTGTTCAGAGAAATTCTTGTATTTGATATTCTTCTGCGGTAAGAATATTGGGTCTTTCGGTTTCTATTATTCCTTCTATTCGGAAGAGGAAATTTTGGAAATCGTCTGTTGGGACGAAGAAATGAAAACCTTTGTGAAGAGCTCCGAATTAGACCTGGTCTTCTAATATTATAGGTGTAACCTGATTTAGGATTATTATTTGGTTTGGGAAAAGATCGAATAGGAGTGGAACTTTTAAAATTAGTATTAGGAATGATCTGAGGTTTTAGAACTGGTGACTTAGCCGTTGGAAAAGAAGAAAATGCTGCTTGATTAAAATGTGCATTAGGCTTAAAATAGGGTCCCCAAGATTTAGTAAACTGGGGAAGATTAGGTTGCCTAGTTGGTGAAATATATGGTCTTGAACATATAACGTAATCTTCAGCTCGAACCATCATGTATTTTGTTGGTACATTATGAGTAACACGATAATTAGCATAGCTTGATCTCGAAATACCAATATTTCGAATATATTGTGGAATATGAACTGCTTGTGGTGTTATTGGTGCTAATGTTACTAACTGATGTGTTTTGTTGTAAACTTTACAATATTTTATCTTATACCCTATCGGAGGTTTAAAGTTTGTTTGGGGACTTTGTGCAGGAATTGGTGCTAAATTAAGATTATGTGCTTGATTATTATTATAAGCATTATTTGACCAAGCTTTAGAAGAATGTAAAGCTGTAAATGGTATTTTTTGATTTATCGAACTTGTTGACTGCCTTAAATTAATTCCTTGATTATTTCTGTGTTCTATATATGGAGGTCTTAATGCTGGCTGTATAGATTTACCTCCAAAATTTCTTCCACGGTTGTTTGTTCCACTGATTTGAGGATGATCTCTCACATAAGTTGATATACTTCCAAGCCTATCATTTCTTTGCAGCAATCCAGATTGTCTTGCTCGTATTTGTGATGGGATTCCTCCTTTCGCATTTATTCTAGGTTTTCCCAAATTTTGAAAAGCTCCCCGATTTTGAATTAAAGTACCTGGTCGGAAGTTTATTCTCTGGGCTCCTAAATTGGTTGACCTAGATCTGACTTGAATCGAGCGCCCTCTAGCTGGTGGACGCTGTAATCCTACTGGACGTCTTTGAGTGCCAAACGAGCTTCCACTTCCAAGAACTGGACTTGTTCTGCGATTAGTTGAAACAC
This sequence comes from Latrodectus geometricus, assembly GCA_026290005.1. Taxonomy (NCBI): domain Eukaryota; kingdom Metazoa; phylum Arthropoda; class Arachnida; order Araneae; family Theridiidae; genus Latrodectus; species Latrodectus geometricus. Next base: position 12,302 of record JAPDSC010097663.1, on the reverse strand, counting down.
CGCTATTAGGGAACCATTGATAATTATATGAATCAGAATGAACTGCGACAGAGGAAAACAAAATTATGACCTAAAAATATAAAAAGAAAATCAAAAAGAATTTGCTAAAGTTTTTTATAATTTAACCAAATGTAAGAGATTTTAATATTCAACACTTTTATACTTCAAAAGAGAGTATAGACACTTTATTCCACATATTACTTTGTTATACTAAATAGAAAAGCATAATTAAAGTTATATTGAAAATATTACATAAAAAAGCATTATGGTTTTTAATGTATTTACAGTTTCAGTTTTTTGTAAATATACACTACTGGCCAGTAAAATTGCTACACCAGGAAGAAATGCAGATAACAAAATGATATTTATTGGACAAATATATTATACTAGAAATAACAAGTCATTAAATTTTCAAAAAACTTGGCTCGATAGATCCTGAGAAATCAGTACCCAGAACAATCACCTCTGGCAGTAATAACAGCAGTTATACGCCTGGGCATTGAGTCAAACAGAGATTGGATTGATGTACAGGTACAGATGCCCATGCAGCTTCAACACGATGCCACAGTTCATCAACCGTAGTGACTGGCGTTTGGTGAAGAGCCAGTCGCTCGGCAACCATTAACCAGACGTTTTCTATTGGTGAAAGATCTGGAGAACGTGCTGGCCAGGGCAACAGCCGAACATGTTGCGTATCAAGGAAGGTCCGTACAATACCGGCAACATGCGGTCGGGCATTATCCTGCTGAAACGTAGGGTTTCGCATGGCTCGAATAAAAGGGTAGAGCCACGGGACGAAACACACCAGAAATGTAACGTGCACTGTTCAAAGCACCGTCAATGCGAACAAGAGGTGACCGAGACGTGAATCCAATGGCACCCCATACCATCACGCCAGGTGATGGGCTAGTATGACGATGACGAATGCACGCTGCCACCAAACACGGATGCGACCATCATGATGCTGTACACAGAACCTGGATTCATCTGAAAAGATGACGTCTCGCCATTCGTGCACCCAGGTTCGTCGTTGATCACACCATTGAAGGCGCTCTTGTCTATGACGCAGCGTCAAGGGAAGCCGCAGCCTTGGTCTCCGAGCTGAGAGTCCATGCTGCTGCAAACGTCGTCGAACTGTTCGTGCAGATACTTGTTGTCTTCCAAACGACCCCGTTTCTTGACTCACGGCTTGTGACGTAGTTGCATGATCCATTAATGCCATGCGGATAATATGCCTGTCTTCTCGGCTGCTAGTGATAGGTGGCCGTTGAGATCCCGCATGGCATTCCGTATTACCGTCCTGAACCCATCGATTCCATATTCTGCTAACAGTCATTGGATCTTGACCGACGCGAGCAGCAATACTGCGATATGATAAACCACAATCCCGGTACGCTACAATTTGACCTTTATCAAAGTCAAAAACATGCTGGTACGCATTTCTCCTTCTTACACGAGGCATCACAACAACTTTTTACCAGGCAACAACGTTCAAATGCAATTTGTGTATGAGGAACCAGCTGAACAATTTCCTCATTTAAACACAATGTAGGTGTCGCTACTGGCGCCTACTTTGTCTGAATGCGCTGAAAAGCTAATCATTTGCATATCACAGCACCTTCTTCCCTTCGTATAAATTTCACGTCTGTAGCATGTCGCCTTCTTGGTGTAGCAATTTTAAAGGCCAGTAGTGTATTTTTATTAATGTAGATTTATAAATTTAAACCATTTATGAATCAAATAAATG
>JAPDSC010097663.1:0-10155 GCA_026290005.1 Latrodectus geometricus | reverse complement strand
TATGACGCCAATTTCAATTCCAGACAATCTCATTCGAGTCGATCCTTCTATCGCTATTGAATCTATTCTGAATATGCATATTAGATTTATTTTCGTGTAATTGCAATTCACCGTATTAAATATTCACGGCAGCAGACTTATGCAGAATCATGGATAAATTTTTAAGCGGGCGTAAGCGAACATTAGACGATAGACAAGCATCAACAATTACACAGATGAGCGTGGTTCCGAAAATAAAATCAAGAAAATATTCTCAAGAATACATAAATTTTGGGTTCACTAGTACTGAAGTAAATGAAGAAGAAAGGCCCCTGTGTATCATTCGCTCAAAAATGTTGGCGACAGACAGCATGAAACCTAATAAACTTAAACGACATTTGGAAACGCTTCATAGTGAGTACGTAAATAAACCCAGAGAATTCTTCGAATTAAAATTAAAATCATATGAAAAGCAAAAATCATTGTTTAAAAAAACTTTGTCTGTGAATGAAAAAGCTTTAATTGCCTCTTACAAAGTTTCATATAAAGTAACCAGATGTAAAAGCCTTACACCATTGGTAAAGAGCTTATTTTGCCAGCCGTGATTGATATTGTAGAAATTATGTTTGGAGATAATTTTGCTAAGCAAATGCAGTCTATACCTCTTTCAAATGATACTGTTACCCGTCATATTGCTGATATAGCTGAAGATGTAGAGAGTCAGCTTTTGTCGAAGTTGCGTTACAAATTGTTTTCAATACAACTCGATGAGGCAACAGATAGTAATAAAGATGCTCATTTCATTGCCTATGTTAGATTTTGTGATGATTTGTCAGTAGTAGAAGAATTACTTTTCTGCAAACCAATAGAACTCAAAGCAACAGCACTCGCTTTATTTGCTATCTTAAAAGATTTTATGAACGAGGCAAACATAGAATGGAAAAATTGCGTCGGAATATGCACGGATGGTGCTCGTTCTATGTCAGGAAGATTCCAAAGTATTCAAGCACTTGTGAAACAAAAATCGCCACAGTGCGTCTGGACACATTGCATGATCCACAGAGAAGCTTTGACTTCTAAAGAAATGAGTCCTGGTTTGAATATTGTGTTAACTACGGTTGTAACCGTAGTAAATTATATAAAAATGAGACCCCTGAAATCAAGAATCTTTTCCGCACTTTGTAAAGACATGGGTGCAGTACATTCAGCGTTACTATTTTATTGCGAGACAAGATGGTTATCACGAGGGAAATTTTTGCAACGTGTTTATGAATTAAGAGGAGAAATCGCCTTTTTCCTAGAAGAGGAAAACAGACCGGAAGCTGAGAATTTTCGCGATATGCTGAGGAAGCTGAGATTTGTGTTGAAATTGAGCTACATGATCAACATATTCAAGAAATTAAATAACTTGAATCTTCAACTGCAAGGAGCAAATACACATATATTGGATACGAGTGATAAAATTAATGCTTTTTGTAGGAAATTGAAATTGTGGAGCAGAAATTAAAAGCAAGAAAACTTAACAATGTTTGCAAATTTGAATGATTGTATTAAAACTTACAAGGCTGAAGAACAACGTGTAAAAGTTGTTTTTGTAACCATTGAAAATCATTTAGCAATGCTAGCAAAGAATTTTAAAAAGTACTTTCTTGCTGACGACACTGATATCAAGTTACAAGTGGGTGAGGGATCCATTTCAAAATACTCCCGAAGGACTCTCAATCGAAGAGGAAGAAACCTTCATAGACTTCACGGCAAGCGGCGAAACCAAAAGACAATTTAGTAATAAATCACTCTTTGAATTTTGGGCAGGAGTGGATGATGAGTTTTCTGCACTAAAAACAAGGGCATTTCGCATTCTACTACCATTTTCAACATCTTACCTTTGTGAAACTGGATTTTCTACGGTGGCTTCTTTGAAGACAAAATATAGATCTCTGCTAAATATAGAAAAAGAACTGAGAGTGTCTATTTCTAATATTAAACCCTCCTTTGAAAAACTTTGCTCTGAAAGACAGGCCCAGGGAAGTCACTAATAATTATTAAATTTGTTTTTAATTTAATAAGTTGTTTTAATTTAATAAGTTAATTATTAAATATGTCGAAATGTATTTTGTTTTGTATGTGTGTGTGTGTTCTTTCCTTTCAGTCACTTAATCAATTTTTTTAAATAACATTTTCTCTTGGATATGCTCGCGCCCCCCCCATTAGTGTGCTCGCGCCCCCCTAGGGGGTCGCGCCCCACAGGTTGAGAATCACTGATATAGGGTATTGTTAATTCCATGCTTTGACCACCTCTTATTTTCACTGCCTGTAATTTGAATAATAGCTCATATAACCTGTTGTTCTTTCTCATATTCCAGGTACTATAATGCTAGATTTTTGCTGGACAATATACGGATGCATATTGTACGTACTACTGTGACATACTTTAATATATTTAACATCTACTATAAATATTGTTTTAATATATTCATACTTCATGTTCAGGAAACGTTTAATATGACATTATATTATGTAATCATCTGTAATAATGATATAGGACGACAATAGATGCACATTTCAACCTTCTTTTGTTCTTATTTCTGGCACAGAAACAGCACTATTACAATTTTTATGCCTTACGCGGCTTATTTTCTAACACTGTAATCACAATCCCATATTACCCGAAATTGTCCTACATCACTTGACGTACAATTTGTTTTATTTTTTTTCCTGACAAGTATGCTGTTATGAGCTTTCATAAATCAAAAATGTCTGGGCAATAATTACCTAACGTTTGGCACGTTCTGCATTTTCAATCACAGCATTTGATAAATTATTGCAGCATAATGTTGAAGAAATACCGCACAGAATGTTGTTTCCCTACATGCCATCCAATGACAATGATGCCAAGAGACATAAGTGTCAATTTGGGTGTATTTTCAATGAATAAAAGCAAAAAAGGGTGTGTTTGTGAGCTACGGAATCCAATGAATTCATTCAGTTAGTCATATAAACAATAACGTTTCTTGATAAAACATTGGACGCATTTTGAAAAAAATCTTTTCCAGAATTATTTCTCTGCAAAAATAAATCATGTCCTTTTTTTCATACATTCCAATTTCATAAAAAATAATTTTATGTTGTTTTTCTCTAAGGAATTGCTTTAGCGAGAGTTCCGAAAATAGTTTTATGCAAAAATTATTTGATAAGATTTGAAAGAACTGTGGGCAAATAATTTTACTTCTCAATAAATTTTCATGGTTCTATTATGAAAAAAGATATATTAAATTTGTACCATTGTTTTATATGTGAATGAATGATGTTCTTAATTCTATTAACAACACAGTAAACTAAGCAAATAATTAATAAAATCAAGGGTATGCTTAGAGAATCTTACTATCGACATAACCACATGAAAAATGTGTTAACATTAAACTGTTGTAATATTTAAAAAATTAAAAGTGGCCACTAGATGGCAGTAGTGAAGGAGTGTGTAAAGGAGCTCGCTATGAATGAGCTAGGTAAAAGATGTCTGTAAATAATCCTACATGTAAATAAATTTGTAAATATTTATTAAGTACTCCTTCCTTCCCCACCTAAGCTACTCGTCATCCGACAAACAGTAACGGAATAACCTAATAAATCTTTATTGATTACATTTTCTTATTTTAAATTATTTTTCTGTAAAGCTATCTCAGAAATTTATTTCGCGAAGATAATTCAGAACAACAAATTACCAGAAAACGCTTAACGATTTTAATGAATATCAGAAAATGTTTCATGTAACTTTGAGAAATATTTTTTCAGAAAATATTTCATAAAAAGGTACACGTTAATTCCTTAGCTCCAGAGAATTTGGTAAAATTTAAAGATTTGTTTTGAAATTAAATTCATGTCACTTAGAGTGTTATCATATAACTAATTAATTTTGTTACATATTTTATCTCTAAATACTTGTTTTTCGATAATATTTGAATAAGTGCGCGGATTTTCATTATGAGCACTTTTAGCAACCCATTTTCTATCAACATTTCATGATTAGCTTTTATCATGATCATTCAGAAAAACTTTTAGCCATGATCTTTTGTTACAAAATCATGGCTTTTTACTCTGAATGACACTGAATTTAAGGCATGTTAAAGCAGATTTATAGATTGGATAGTAAAACCACCAATTTTATTTTAAAAAATATCATTTTAATTAAAATTAATTTTACATTATAATGGGCAAAGCGTAAAAACCATTAATGAGTCGGTATAAATGAAAGTGATATGCGATAATTGAAAATAATTTATACCAAAAATAAATATTACACAATTCTGATCGAATAAAAAGAAATTCGATGTAATATTATCAAATAACTCACAAGAACTATTTGTGAATGGCATTTTCAGACAATAAAGTTTTCCGTAATTCTAAAGCTTCAAAAAATCGGTTTAGTCTATCAGTTTACAACCATACATTGCATTTTGGAATCCTTTCAAAACGTTAAATTTTCGGGGAAACAATTGAACTTTTGTGATGAAATCTGTAAGTAGAATCAATATATTTTCAAAATTTGAACTGATTTTGTATATAAATTGATGTGTAAACATATTATTTTTTATATTAATTAGCATTGTTAAAATAAAATTATTATTTAAAATAACGAGTTAAGTTTGGGGAAAAGAAATATACATTCAGCATTTGGGAATATTTTTATAATTTGAATGCTTTTAGTTGTGAGGATTTTTAGCATTTTTGAAAAATTTTTAAAATTTATGTAGTAACATAGGTCTTTAAATTTTACTTAAAAAATTTGAGAAAATTTTTATTATTTCAACCCCGTAATTAGGAACTGATATTTTGCGTAACTTTTTGGGAGTCTTTATTTGCATACTAAACTTTTCTATTTTTTTTAGTTAAAAGGCCTACATTTTAACAAAAAACTAATCTTGCTTAAGGATTTGAAGAAAAATAATATTTACTGACGAAATATACGAATAGAATAAAACATATTTTTTTATTTATATCATTTTGTACTAAATATCAATAACAATATTTTTATTAAATGTTAAAAATGTTGTTATTGATATTTTATTATTTTGGTTTAATATTTCAGAGATTAATGTTACTAAAGAATTTTGTTATTGCATCTTATTATGCTTACTATTTTAGATATTAACTTATTGAGATAAATGATGTTCAATTTTAATTAATTTTTAGAAAGAATTATATAATCAAACTTAATATTTTTAAAATTGTTATAATTAAAATTAAACATTTTCTATTATTTTATTTACATTTCTAATACATATTACGTTCTTTTAAATTTCTGGTACTTTTTAACAGAGCTATTTTAGACATTTTTTATCATTTAATTTTATAACTACATAATTTACGACTTTATTTTTTAAAACATAATTTTATGGAAATTGATTTATAAAAGTTTTCATTATATATTATTAAAATATTTATAGCTAATTTTTATATAGTTAATAATTTTTTTTATACTTACAATTGGGAGTGTAATTCCTTAAATAAACACTTGTATTCACTATCCTTGTTAATAATGAATTATTATTATAAAATGTGGTACCGAAAATTTGATTTATGAAAATATAATAAAAACATCAAATAAATTAGGATAAACTATTATTATCGTTTAATCAATTATTGCAATTTCTTTAATTCTTATTGAAAAAATAATTATTTTGTATGAAAAAAAACAATAACATTATTTAATAACATAGAACACAATTAAAATATTTACATAAATATAAATTATATAGCTACGTAATATATTTAAACTTGTATGATAAAATGTTACCCTAATGTAATTATGATTGGTATATTTAGCAGATTTTTACTATAAAGTTTTGACAACTTCTTATAAAAATGAATCAAGCAAAACTATAAATGTCGTTTCTTCTAAGTTTTAGTGACTTTGCATATAAATGTTTGTTTAAAATTCAAATATTTACTTACTCAAATATTTACTTCACTCATATTTATAAAAAATTCTTGCATATGTAATTTATTCCGTCTATAAAGAATTTTTAAACTAAAGTAATGAATTAAAATACAATATGAAGCAAACCATTAAACCTTTTTGTCATTAAAAAGCCCAATTTATTTTAAATTTATTCAGTTTTTTATATCTTCCAGTAACTATCACAGTAGTTTTAACAAAACTCTAAAATTAATAAACATTTTGCTAACTGCAATTTATTTTAGGAATATTATAATTTCTCTTTTTCTACAATTTAAACTTATCTATTGATTTAATTGATTTGTATCATTATTTATAAAAACATTTTTATAATTTAATTTATAATATTATTTTGGTTCCAAACATTAGATTTTAAAAAATTTACATTTTATTAAAAATTGTAAAATTGATATTAAACATTTGAAAGGACTAACTTAGTAAAGAATAGAATAATTCAAGTAATATTTTGTAAAATTGTTTTCGTCTGCAACTCAACTCTTTCAAGATGCTATCTTCAAATCACGCATGAATTTCTGTCGCAATTCTGAATCAATACTAAAATTCTTAGGTTATATTTTGGTTCAATTTTTTGGGCTTGAATTATAGGTTTCAGTTGAATTCAATTAGTTCTTGAAATAAAATAATTTCTCATTAGTTAAAAATTAGTGTACAGAAACAAACAATATCGATAATGAATGTATTGCATTCATTATTATTGCATATAGTGGATGCTCGTTTAATTATAAATTTATTTCATTTTAATATTATAGAATAACTAGCAAATTTTACTAATTATCACAAAATTAAAATAAATGAAAGCAGCTTATATAATTTACATAATAGAATCACTTTGACTTATCATTTAATATTTGTAATTCATTCACTAATGAAAAGGGGTTTAAAACTATTAATTATAATATTTTATTTAAAAGATCATTTAAAACGTGATTTTAAATGATCTTTTAATAAAATATCTTTATTATTAATTTTTATAAATATAATATCTTTATAAAAATTATTATTTCAATTTTTAATAAAAAATAAATACTTTTCAATTTTTAATAAAGATATTAATATAAATGTCTTTATTAAAAATTGATAGGAAAATAAAATCCCAGGAATACAAATCGATAAAATATTTAAATATTTTAAGTACAAGCAGTGAAATCATTATGAGCAAAAATTTAAAGATGAAATTAAACGAAATATATATATATATATATATATATATATATATATATATATATATATATATATATATATATATATATATATAGATAGATAGATAGATAGATAGATAGATAGATAGATAGATAGATAGAAACAGTTATTAACAGTAATAAGGAATTAAATGTTTTTATAAATATTCTTGGCTTATTTACAAAAGTATACAAGATTTAATGTACAAATTATAGTAAAAATAATAAATCTATTTTATAATTGCATATCAAAATATAAACCTAATATTAGTTAAATAATTAAAAATATCATAATTAATTTTGAGTAAATTAGATATTTTATTGCCGATGTCGCTATGAAAGTAAAGATAGCAGTAAAACTTAAAGCTTTTTAAAAGTTAATTTAAATTCCACTAGTTATTTATTCTATCTAACGGAACTAATTAATTATATGAATAATGATTATATAATTAATTATATAAAAATATGTACAATAACAATTTATTTTAACTAGATTTAATATTTCTTAATTTGATATTAATTCATTAATGTCAATTTTGATCGCTTATAATGTAATGATAAAATACTGGCTTAGGAAAATCAAAACGGAAAATTAATAAATTACTTTGATCAATAATTCCAAGATTTAAGTCGCGACTGTCACTTGATCCTATAATTTCGCTTTCATGTTGTTGTTTATCTTATTAACCTGTATTGCGTCATAGGAGTCTATATAGACAAATTCCTATGACACAATCCAGGTTAACGTGCTAAACAACAAAATAAAAGCGATTTCATTCAGTCACAAATCAAGCTCACAATATCATTGGAATTGTTGGTATTATTTACAATGAAGTTTATTTAGTATATTACAGTGGGAGACGTTGTTTACAATGTCCACTTTAGAGAGCAGACCAACATATTTCAAAAATTTGCTGAGGTATCCGAATTAGCACTTAGTGCTCCAAAATAAAATGCTTTTATTTAAATCTCCTATTACGTTATAATTGGAATGAAATTTTTAACTTGAGAAAGCAATTTTGTATTGCACTGCACAGAAACTTTATTTCAAATAATGAATCTTAAAACTACCAAGTGATTTATTTTACTAAATTAATATATATACTTTAAAATTAAGTCAGAATTATTCAATGATAAATACAAAGCACATATTGAAATTTGTAAATTTAACTTTGTATGTCATTAGTCACGGAATTATTCATTGATCATAAAATAATTACGCATTAATAAATACTCAGATTTATTCATTAGTGAAATAATTTCTATAAGCAATCATGAATCTGGTAAATCAAATGAAATTATTAGAACTTGATAAAAGTATAATAAATCAATTATTTTCGAATAATTTATTTTTAAAAGTAACAGAAATTTGTAACAATTTTTTTGTGAAAATGTTTTTAAAAATTTTATTAAAAAAGAGTGGATACTAATCATAATTTCTAGATATTATTAAAAATAAAACTAAATAATGACTTTGAACATATACCGTTAAAATATATAATAATTTTAAAAATGTCAAAATACTTCTTAAAATAATGAATTTTCATTAAGTATCGTTTATCATAATCTTATTTATATTATGTAAAGTAAATAAAACTTTTGAAGACAAAATATAATTTCACATAATAAAAAAGAAGCATTAATTTAAAAATATAATATGAAAATATGGATAAATTTATAATATGAAAATATGGATAAATTTATTCTATTAAGATAAATATTTTTTAATTGTTCAATTTTGCATCACTGCCTATTTAGTTAATTATACATTAGACAAGAATTCTCAAAATCAAGTTCCCATTTGGTTTTTATTTTATAGAAATACAAATATTTAAGAAACTTTTAATTTATTACTATTTTTTTCCAGCAAATTCGAAAAGTACTGATTGGAGATATTTTTTTATATAAATGGTATGATTAAATTTACATACTTTCTTTTTTTATATACTTTTATTTCGATACTTTTCCATTTCACCGGGGGTAGGTGATAAAGTCAGCAAATGGTATTTTATTAATAAATTTTATTATATATTTTATAAATAATTTTATTTATAAAATATTTTATTAATAAGTGAAACAAAATATCTTACATTTCTGCTTTTACCATTATTTACTTCTTTACCTTTTAAAACATTTTGAATAATGGAAAATTATTAATTCCTTCAAAGTAATTTTTGTTAACTAACCGATACTAATTCTTTATCTGTTTCTTCCATGAGTTGTAACAAAAATGTCAAATGTCAAAAATGCCTGCGAAATTATATAATTCTCTTTTTATACAATTATAAATATCATAGATTTTTTAAAATTAGTTTGAAATATCTATTTTTTTTTGGATAATAGCGAGATGTTTTATACATAGGAGGTAAATATCAATATATTTAATGTTATAGATAAATTACTTATGTTTTTAATAGATTCCTTACAGTGCTTTGTTGGGGCTAGTTTTACTTACCCAAGCATATCACTTATTAAGTGTTGGACAAAATATTCCACCAGAGACATCTCCATTAGCTTTTTATAGAAGAACCCTCATCACACAAGATAGAGAAACCATAGGCTCTTTAGGTATATATCATTGTATTATCTTTTATTTCAATGAAATTTTATCTAAATACATAATAATATTGAATGGCACTCACTTGACATTTATTTTAGCGTTAAGTACAAAATTTACGTAATTCAATCGGCAGATGGCGCTATCTTAACACTGACGTTGAAAGTCACATGAGGTGGCTAACTCAACCCAATCAGTTTTATTAAAAAATGAGCAATTAGCTAATATTTTACATTATAAACAATAGTTATTTACTCTTTTATTAGGTTATATTTCTATGCTTAAGAAAGTTTTTAATGTTTAAGAACATAAGACATTCATAGGCTATAAAAGAATTGCATACTTGTACTAAAATTTGAATCAACATATATTTCTATCAAACATAAGAAGATGGGTTTTTGCAAATACAATTATCGCAATTTGCGAAAAAAATAATAGTAGTCTTATCCTTGGATGTTGGACAC
>JAPDSC010097657.1:0-18668 GCA_026290005.1 Latrodectus geometricus | reverse complement strand
TCTCTCAGAGATTTTGTTTTGGCGACGTTTTGTCATTTTCTTTAATTAGCAATAAAATTTAGTTTAGTTGCAATATATGGTGTGCATTGATATTATTTAATAGACGATTAACCTGCACCCCATATCTGGTGACCAAAATGTGAACACGCATACTTGAATTTGAAAGCTCTCCAGCGCCACGCGAGATTTTTAAAACTTCGACGAGCGAATCTCTTTGGATTAATATCTACAGTTCCATGAGATCTCATAAAAAATGTAGTGCTAAATTGTAATCATCTATAACTTCTAGGATGCAGGTAGGATCTTTCTATAATTTTCTTAAACGTTGTGTTACGTACTTTTTAATTATTCACTGGGGTCAGTTTCTTGGAAAAATTGTGTATATATTTTAAAGCGAAGATTTTTCAGTTAAATTATTATTTATACATATTTTCCCCCCATGAGCTATATTCCGTTTACTCTACAATTTTATCAAGCCTTTCGCATCGTGCTGAGTTTTATTATTTGATTTACTATATTGTATTATATGAATATTCATTGCTTCTTCTATATTTCATAACTAATATTTTATTGTATTTCTCATTTATATATCTTAGTATTCGATATTATATGTACTTCCCTATTATTGATTTGTATACTTTGTAATTATTTTCCTACTAAATTTTGACCATACCTTTATCTGATGATTTTTCGGTTACTCAAAATTCTCTCACCGAAGACACACCTTCGCAGGTTGCACACGTTTCGGTAAAAATACCACCTTTCTGGAAAACTAACCCTTCCCTGTGGTTTATTAGATTGGAGTCGCAATTTTTTCTGGCGAATATAACGTCCGATCTAGCAAAATTCAATCATGTTGTCTCCTGCTTAGATCCCGATATACTAAATTCGGTACACGACATTTTAGAGGAACCACCTACTACCGAAAAATACGATGCCTTAAAAAAACGCCTAATTTCTCTTCATTCCGAAAGTGAAGCATCTAGAATTCGAACCTTACTGCAGGGAGTAGAACTCGGTGACCAAAAACCCTCCCAATTACTAAATCGTATGCGTTCGTTAGCTGGTGATACCGTAGGTGAATCGCTTTTACGCTCGTTATGGCTCATGAGGCTGCCTTATAACACGCAGACTATTTTAGCCGCTTTCAGCGAGGATGATTTGAATAAAATAGCCGCAGATGCTGACAAAATAAGCGATCTAGCTATCCCTTCGTATGTAAATTCTATCACCCCTTCGTATGTAAACGGGTGATCGCTCACTGGCCAATCCAGCGACCGCCAAGTGAATCGTATTCTTTTGGCCAACCCGTCTTCAAAATTAAATTTTCTAATTGACACAGGAGCCGACGTATCTGTTTTGCCTAAAAAATATGCTCCAAAAACTACACCCTCTTAAAATTTAGCCTTAAATTGCAGCAAATGGCACTAAAATTTCTACTTTTGGCAACAAACGCCTCATTATTGATTTAAATCTTTGCCGACAATTTTCGTGGTTATTCGTCATTGCTGACGTAAGCCAACCAATTATAGGTGTTGATTTTCTTAAACATTTTGAGTTACTTGTCGATGTCAAAAATAACCGTCTGATCTACTCTCGGACTTCTCTCTCGTCAAACGGCATATTTTTCAAAAATTTTTCCCTAGATTCCAACATATCCGTACTTATCGGCGATTCCAAATTTGAAAAACTACTCGCTGAGTATCCTGAGCTTACAAACCCTTCTTTATTAACAAATGACTTTAAAATTTATGAGATTTTCCATCACATTGAAACTAAGAGCCCCCTGTATTTTCCAAACCTCGCCGTTTGGTCCTAGAATTACTCAAAGCAGCGCGTTTAGAGTTCGTATACCTAATGTCTCAGGGAATTATTCGACCGTTCAAAAGCCCTTGGGCCAGTCCCCTCCACATGGTCCGCAAATCTAACGGTGATTGGCGGCCTTGTGGTGACTATCGTCACTTGAACGCTGTGACAACTCCTGACGGGTATCCTGTACCCCATATTCAGGATTGTACACAGGCTTTTTTCGGCAAAAATATTTTTTCTACCCTCGACCTGGCAAGAGCGTATCACCAGATTTCCGTTAATCCTGAGAACGTACCGAAAACTGCTGTAACCACCCCATTCGGTTTGTTCGAATATCTTAAAATACCATTTGGACTTCGTAACGCCGGTCAAACTTTCCAAAGATTCATACATCAAGTGCTTTACGGATTGGATTTTTGCGTCCCCTACTTCGATGATCTCCTTATAGCATCGGCAACCAAAGACGAACATATTGAACACCTTCGCATCATTTTTGATAAACTCCGCGAATACGGATTAAAATTGAACCCCTCTAAATGTGTTCTTGGAAGAACATCAGTCGCATTTCTTGGTTGCTTAATAACACCCTCTGGTGTAAGCCCTCTTCCCGAAAAGTCAGCAGTAATTTCTAACTCCCCTAAGCCTGAAGCACTGTCTGATCTTAAAAGATTTTTAGCTATGCTAAATTTTTATCGTCGTTTCTTGCCTAAGGCAGCAGCTACTCAAGCCCCACTTCATTCACTTCTAAAAAACTCTAAAAAGAATGATAAACGACCTGTTCTTTGGACAGATGAAACAACTGCCGCGTTTGAAAAATGCAAAAGCGATTTAATGAATGCAGTCACCCTTGGTTTCCGTTCCCCTGATCAGCAGCTATCATTAATGGTAGATGCTTCCGATATCACCATAGGAGCAGTATTGAACTCCCAAAGGACCAATGGCTTACAACTTTTAGCTTTTTACTCCAAGAAACTGACGCCAGCTGAAACCAAGTACAGCACATATGAGAGAGAATTATTGACTATCTATTCTGCTGTAAAACATTTTCAACATGATCTTGAGGGACAAACCTTTTTTATATTTACTAATCATCGTCCACTTACATTTTTGTTTAAAAAAAATTCCGATTCTGCATGTCCTAGACAAATTCGGCATATGAATTTTTTGCTCAATTTAGCACTGACATTCAACACGTTTCTGGATCAAACAACCCAGTTGCCGACGCCTTATCAAGAATTTTTGCCATTAATAGTAATAATGCCACCGATTTCTCACGTTTAGCTGAAATCCAGGAAAATGATGCAGAACTCAATCAATTACTATCAATTTCAGGTAGTTTTTTAAAGCTACAGAAAATGGAACTGTCCCCAGGACTTAAACTATTTTGCGATGTAACCAACGATCGAATCCATCCTTTTGTTCCCTCCCCACTCCGAAAAACTCTGTTTGACTCCCTCCATGGACTTTTCCACCCAGGAGTACGAGCGACTAAAAAACTGATTCTCTCTTGTTTCTTCTGGCCTTCAATTTCAAAAAACTGTGTTGCATGGACTCGCGCATGCATTGATTGCCAGAAATCAAAAGTTTCCAGACACAACCATAGCTCTTTGCAAGCCTTAGCTGTTCCCTTACAACGCTTTCAACACGTGCACCTGGAAATTGTCGGACCTTTACCCCCGTCGGAAAGATATTCTTATCTTTTAATAATGATGGACAGATTCTCCCGCTAGCCGGAAGCAATTCCGATACGAGACATTTCCGCAGAAACCATCGCCCAAACTTTTGTTGCCAATTGGATTGCAAGATTTGGAATACCTGCCACCATAACAACCGATCAAGGTCGTCAGTTCCAGTCGAACTTATTCTCGAATCTCAAGAAAATTCTTGGCATTCACCGAATTCAGACAACTCCATACAACCCTGCCGGGAACAGATTAATTGAAAGGTTTCACCGATCATTAAAACAATCATTAATGTTCCACAATGACGTCCAGTGGACATCAAGCCTGCCCATTACGTTGCTAGGTCTTCGATCAGCCTACAAGGAAGACCTTGGTGGTACCTGTGCCGATATGCTTTACGGTACAACAATTCGGCTGCCTGCAAATTTCTTTCAGCCAACAAGTGTCTCTACTTCCCTGGATCCAGCTTCCTTCTTACAAAAGCTGTGCGAGTCTATGAGAAATGTTGCACCAGTGCCCACTTCAGCTCATATCAATCCCAAGTATTTCGTGCACCCAGCTTTGGATTCGTGCACTCATGTGTTTGTGAGGCAGGATGTAGTAAAACCTCCGTTGACTCGCCCTTATGATGGTCCTCATCAAGTGCTTAAACGGCTAAATAAAACTTACACTCTCCTCATTAAAGGAAAAGAATCCGTTATCAATGTCGACCGTCTAAATCAGCATTTTTAATGTCTGAAACCCCTGAATCTTCAGTTCCTGTTCCCAGTGCTACCCAAGCTTCCCCGAACTCTCCCAAAGTGACGCCTGTTCCTGTGGTTCAAGACTCTGCTGTAAACGAAGAACCCCCTGTGCAAACTACTCGTTCCGGTAGAAGAGTTCGTTTCAACCCACGATATCTCTAACTCCTCGTGCCTTAGGCACTTGGGAGGGGAGTAATGTGGTGAAACACTTCTGCTCGGAAGTTGGCAACAGCAGCTAGAAAAACTTTCCATCTGAACATTGGCAACACCAATCTCCTCGGAATTAGGCAGGCCGCAAATTCGTAGATGATCGCATGAGACATGTATCGAGAGACAAGCCGAAGATCTCGCGAGATTCACATGAGGCCAAATGACGTCACAAATATCTTACCTACGTCAAAAAATAGGCGGAGCGCGAGACAAATTTGGATATCGAGCTGGTTTGAAATATCTGGCAACTTTCCGCGAGACAGAGCTAATTTCAATTTCAGCAGGAAAAATATACCACGTTGATATCGAGAATACACGTTATTACAAGTTTACAATTGAAGAGGAGGAGTTAATTATAAATCTTTATAGAGGTAATAATATTTTTTTTAATACTGCAATCGGAAATGAAACCGGAATGTAAACAATGAGAATGTAAACAAATTCTCATTGGTTTAAAATATCCATGACGTCATATTACAACGTCACACTAAGACCTCCATAAGACGGGGTTTGTATACCATAAGACGGTGTCTCAATCGGATGGTCTACCGAGTTTGCGGCCTGCTCATAGCGCACGAGGAGCAACAGAGAAGTTCACGTTTTTCCCCTACGATGTGAACGAACGAGATCAGAAACCAGTTCTCTCTCAGAGATTTTGTTTTGGCGACGTTTTGTCATTTTCTTTAATTTGCAATAAAATTTAGTTAAGTTGCAATATATGGTGTGCATTGATATTATTTAATAAACGATTAACCTGCACCCCATAAATTCTTATTCAACTATAAAATTTACCCTAATATAGAATGATCATATCTTCTTAAACATTATAAAAAATTTTTTAATTGTAAAGCTACTTTATTTATCCATAAATAGCTCAAGATTTTTTAAAATTAAAACAGAATATATAAATTATGCAATTTTTATTAAAAAAAAAAAATCTGGTTTATTTACTGCATAAAAATATAAGCAAGTAAACTTCCTTTATAATAAAAATTACTTTTTATAATAATATCCACAAAATTGTTTCATTAATGTTTAGTATTCGAAAAATATAAGAAATTTAAAAAGTTGATTTTTTAAAATTAATTGCTGTATCTTTCTAAGCAAATTTTAAAAAAATCTCTTTGTAATTGATTAATCCTACCACATTAAAGTTCTTCATTAACTATTTACCATTAAATTTTAAAATTATATTTATATAATTGAAAAATTTTACTGAATTCAAACAAAAAAGTAAGCTTATTAGGTTAGAAAATTTGAAATGATTTTCTTATCTAATTTTATATTATAATTAACACTCGAAATCTTTGAAAATCAATATGGAGTAATTTAAAAATTTAAACGGATCAAATATAAATTCAGAAAACAATATATTTGTTTTATTTATATAATAACTAAATATGAATTTTTATATAGAATAAAAATTTTTACGAAAATTTATAAGTTTTAAATTTTTCGTAGAGAAACTATTTGAGAACATTTGAAAAACTATTTAAAAACTATTTAGAGGATGTAACTATTATGTTTCTCTACCTCATACATAAAATTAAAGTATTATAAGAAAAGGCATAAAATTGCAAACAATAAAATGTAGCATAAATAAAAAAATTACTTTCTATTGTTCTTTTTATTAACATTCAAGTGAATGCTTATATTTAAATGATAATATATAAATTAACGTTAATTGCTAATTGATTTTATGGAATTATTAAAAATATCATAGATTTAATTATTTATTTTTAATTAATGACTAATTCAATTTATTTATAAAGCTTCGAGAAACATCGAAACAAAAATAGTTATATTTCACAATCCAATTGATGGGAGTACATTACAAAATATAACAAGTACTAATGTAACCAGTAAAATACTTGTTACTTAAAAAGTATTTGTAATTAGTACTAACCAAGTACAAAAAATGTAACTACGTCCCATCCCTATTCAGGTCTGAAATCTGAATTTTGTTGGTTTTCTTTTTTTTTTTTTTTTTCCTTTTTTTTTTTTTTTTTTTTTTTTTTTTACACAAGTATGAAATTTGATGCTCTTACCAACTTTAAGAATTTCAATTCCATTTAAAAGATGAAAAATTTGCAAAATGTTGAATTCTGCATCAAACTTCATAATTACTATTTTATTTTTGGAGATTCAATATTAAGAAATTTTATTGATTTCAAATTAGGAGTTATCCATTTTGAAAGAATTCATAAAGTGTTTATCTTTGATATCTTAGAGTTTATTCCAAGATAATAAAAATTTGATGCAATTTCCTTATTTTATTGTTAGCTACCACAGGCTGGTCTTTGTAAAGTTACCTCATTTTTGCATTACAAGAGTTGAGTAAATCATGGTCATAGGAGGAAATAACCATGTTTTGAAATTTACATGAGAAAGTTAATTTGAAGTAAATATAAACTCCTTTATTAAATATAAATTATCACAGAATAAAAAAAATCAGGATCAGATTTACTGTACGGTCGCCCTTGGCGCGATTTTGCAAAGTTGGCGATAAATAACATTTTCTGGCCACCCAACCAATTCCGACCAATCGTGGATGAGGTATTCCGAGCAATGAAAAATGGGGGATTCTGATAAAACGGGAACCGACCAATGAGAAATTGAATAGTCTGTTTACTTTCAGATCTTGCTTGTCCAGACTAGCGAAGTTAGAGAGATGATGGCAATTTTTTGAAAAAGTCGCCAATTGCGACTGTACAGTAAATTTTTACCAATAATTAATTAAAATATGGGAGACCTTTAATTTACATCGTATATATTACTCAAAATATCATTGGTATCTAAATTATATACTACTGTAATATACCCCCAAATCGGAAATTTGGCGACTTTTTTTCTCGCCAATGAAAATACTTTGTTTTTGCGCCTTGTTTCTAGCCAAGATGGATTTTCGCTAAATACAAATAATTAATAACTAAAAAAACTTAAAAAAAAAACCTCAAAAAATGGTACAAAATACAATAAAATACTAAATTTGACAACAGCAAAAACCTAAAAGCTGAAAAAACCTAAATTGGCAACACCAAAATAATAAACAGCAACCCTAAAAAGTCCATAGGGAGTGCCAGATTTGGCGCTTAATTTTTTTGGGGGTATATCAAAGTTGTTCCATTACTTCATTTATAATTCCTGAATTTTGTTTCTATGAAACTACTTAACTTTGACATAAAATATAAATGTAAATTAGTCCTTGAATTAAAATTGTCTTTAATGCAAGTGGAATTTAAATTAATAAGACTTGTTTTTACAGTTGATTTTTTGATGAAAACAAATAGTTTATAGCTTAAAAGAAAATTGGGTTAAATTGCGCTTTAGGGTCTCTACTTTGCCAACTCACGAATTTGAAGCGCTTTTTCATGCATGCTCCTTAATTACTCTTTTGTTTTAGCCTTTTCATTGGTCGCTAATAAAGTTTAACTTTGAAATAGCAGAAAAATTTTCGCCATGGCATCGGCTATTTCGAAAACACGCCAAGCAGGGGTCCTTAAGCACATTTTCACCGAAAATTGCTTTTTTAAATACTAATTAATGACTCTAACATATAAAAATAATGGTTAAAATTATATATAAAAACAGAGAAAAAAAGGATTTTTTTAAAAAATTGATAGTTGCATTTTTTTTGTTTGCTGAAAAATGTATTATAGTTTTAACTGTACGTAATACACAAATGTATAGATCCTTCCACTTCAATATACATTTAAATGTATAGACTACAATAGTTCATGCTTTGAAGTTTTTTTCCCTATAATCAGTGGCATAGCGAGTATAACTAAAATCCAAATACAATACCTAATTTGGCACCCCACCCCAAAATATAATATTATAATACACAGAATAAATTTGTTGTACGAACATAATGCATGACACTGGTAAATTACCCATTTAAAAAAATATAGATAATTTTAAAGGTTCATGCTACGCTTAAGATAAATAAAACGCTTTACGCTTAAGATGCTACGCTAAAAATCATTACGCTTAAGATAAATAAAATACCTAGTTAAAAAATCAAAACTAGAATTGGACTTGGAAATTTGTCAGTGGAGTAATAACACTTACAGTAAATTAAAATTAGTTAAAAAGATATCATCTTACATATTAATATAATTGGTTTACATAAAAATTATACAATTTTAAACAAAATGAAGACATTTTAATATATATTATGAATAATGTACTTCTTAACAATAATAATATATATTTGGAACTACTTTGATATACCCCCCCCCCCAAATCGGACATTTGGCAATTTTTTTTCCTCGCCAAGATGGATTCTTGCTAAATACAAATAATTAATACATAAAAAAACTTTAAAAACTCAAAAAATGGTACAAAATACAAGAAAATACTAAATTTGGCAACAGCAAAAACCTAAAAGCTGAAAAAACCTAAATTAGTGACACCAAAATAAGAAACAGCAACCCTAAAAAGTCCGTAGGGAGTGCCAAATTTGGCGCGTAATTTTGGGGGGGGGTATATCAAAGTTGTTCCATATATTTTTGAAGCAAATTAATAAATTACATAAACTTTCGATTACTCTGCAAATTTTAAAAATACTGTTACTTATATGTAATCTTCTCCTATGGTTGATCGTAAATATTTCAGAATTAATTTAAATTTAATGAGCGAACGAACGTGAACACATTGTAATTGTAAAGATTATTTGAAGTGCGGTTCTCATATGAAGAAAAATATCTTCATTGTATGAGATTCATATACTGATGTATTGATGATGACGTGATTTCGGTGCAAAAATTCACCACTCTACTGTCTAAAGCTTTTACTTTTCTGAAAAGCACATATACACTGATATTTATATAAATTATTTGTATTACATTTTTTAAGAATATCTTAAAAAATATTTTGATTTTGAGAAAATGTAAATTGCATTGCTTATCGTCACTTCGATTAATGATTGCGTCACTTGTTGTTTCGTCACTTTTCACCGTTAGATGGCGTTACTTTTGGCTGTAGAGATGGATGCTCTAGCCAAAAAGTAATCAATCCCATTCTTGAACTGCACATGCCACAAAAGCACGAATAAAATCAGCCCAAATTATATTTAATTTCCAAATTAATAAATAAATGAAGAAAATAATTGAAAAAGATTAATAATTATTTTAAAATATTTTTTTTCAAATTAACTAAATTGATTGTTAAATCTGTAAATTGCTTAAGGTATGACTACTAAAACAAAATTTTTCACTCGTTCAGAAGTTGCATTGCACAATAAAAAAGAAGACTTATGGGTGATGCTTCTGGGAAAAGTTTTAAACTTAACGCCACTATGTGAATCTGAAGAAGGTAATCTTCAGTAACTAGTACATAATAATTAATTAATTTCTAAAGAAAAAAGTCTGGTAAGTTATAAAATTATTATTTTAGGGGTAAATTGTAGATTAGGGTAACCCTTTTTTTCGTAAAAAAAAATTTGGTGACAAATATTGGCGATAAAATCTAATTTCTGGTAACCTTTGTATTTTTAGCGTTTTAAATAACGTAGTTTTAGAGTTTCCATTTTGTTATAAACCTTTTGATGCCTTTCTTAAAGTGAAGAAAATAGCCAAAAAATCGAGGGGTTCTCTAAATTAAACTTTACCCAATATTAGCCTCACAGATGAACACCGCAGCTTCAGTAATCAATCTTTAATATGGGTTGAAAATTACAATCATTTCTTAAATGATTGTTATCAAATGGAAAAATGAAGAACTATTCATCAACTTTTAACATTCGATGATAAAAATATCACAAAGACTATTGTAAGAATTATTTTATATTAAGGCACTGTAAGACAAACTGCTGATTGAACTTACGAGGTGTGTATGACGATTAAAAACCGTAAAGGGTGAAAAATTGCCAATTGAAATGGAATTTGATGATTTTTTCGTCTCCAGAAATGATTAGAATTAAATTTGGGTTGATGTTGTTAAGGTATTTATTGATGGAGCAATATGTGTAATTTATAATGAACACCATTTGATTTTCAGAAAGCTTATTAATGTTTGAAAATGTTTCTCCTCTCATAAGAGCTTTTTCGAATTTCGAGTGTTAAAATGGAATTTATGAAATAACGAGCTTCATTTTATTTAGGTGATGAAGATCACAGAGAAGTATTTAATACGTATGAATGTTAAATTAATTACACAATGTAACAGGAAAACTTTAGAAATAAAGCTGAAAAACTTTAATTCTTATTATCTTCTATTGAAATAGGATTATATTTAAAAGCTTAAAACTATCTACATGTTATAAAATTGACTTAATTACATTATTTCTTATCAACATCACGGTAAAAATTTACTGTACGATTGCTCTTGGCAACTTTTTCAAAAAATCGCCAACCTCGCCAATCTGTACAAACGAGATCTGAAAGTAAACAGAATATTCCATTTTTCATTGGTCGGTTCCCATTTTATCAGAATCCCCCATTTTTCATTGGTCGGAATCCCTCATCCACGATTGGTCAGAATTGGTTTAGTTGCCAGAAAATGTTATTTATCACTAAATTTGGAAAATCGCGCCAAGAGAGACCGTACAGTAAATCTGAGCCAAACATCACATATGATTACAGTTGAAAAATTGCTACTTGTTAATAACATTTGTTTCGCATTTTGTTAAATTCATTAGTTTATTTAAAAAGAAGTTTCAAGTAGAGAACATTTTCTTAAAATTTGTCTTGACCCATTTTTTAAAAACATAGTAAATTCTTAAAGAGATAATAGTGTTTCTGCCTGATGTTAGGGTTAAATGTTTGGGAAAAATTTCCATTTTCTTGTATTTTTACTTAGTTGATATCATCATAAATAACCAGTTATCATCTGTCTGCTACCTGGAAAAACTCAATTTTCTACATTTTCAACTTGATTAGAATAAACTATGCCAAGTATTGTCATATATTATAATCGTTATGTTCATTTTTATCTCAGATAATTTCATTGCTACCAATAGCCAAATCATTAATTATGTCTAAAATTTGAGCTGAAGATAAATAAGCACAGTTTTCTTTAATGTGCTAATTTTTCTTTCTAGATATCATTTACTTTTTAACACCAAACTGGTTCCCCCATGGAATGTATGAAAAAACAAAAGTAAAAAAAATGTATGAAAAACATTGATTCGAAACAATGTATAATAAAACAAAAATAAGGAAGCAAATAATAATAATAAAAATCAGGACTTTTTATTTAATTTAATTTAAACATTTTAAGAAAATTTTGAATTTATTTATTCAATAAAAAACGTAAAAGGATCTGGATATCACAATCTCAAATCAAATTTACAATTTGTTTTGCTTACATTATCTATGAAGAGTTGAATTGATGGAATTTTGAGGAAAAGGAAAAAGTCTTATAAGAGAAATTTTAAGAATAATAAAATTAATATTGTAATTTCTTTATAAGATGTATGAAATAAAGGTTTGGAAAAATCCAAAGTAGTCTAACAAGTTTTGAAATTTAAAAAATTAAAAAGTGTTTTAAGAAAAGCAATAAAAAATCTGCATGAAATACATATTTACAAAAGACATTTCGATGAATTGTGTCATTGTGATTCAATTTCCAAGAATGGTATTCCTTTCAATAGAATAATAAAATTTTTTTTAAATTATATATATATATATATATATAACTGTTAACTCGATAAAACATAACATATATTTTGTATTGAAAATGCTAATAACGACTTTTTATAACACTTCATTATATTCCTCTAATTCGATATTTTGTACAATTATTTATTAATTTTACTATACAATTTTCGTGTATATAACAATTTAAATTTGGATGTGATTATATTCGGAAATTTCACTATTTCCGAATTGCATCTGAAATAAGAGTTATAATATAATTTTTGCAATTATGGAAAAGTATAAATTTTTATACTATTTAGTAAACATTTACTATATAACAAATAATTTTTTTCAATATTATAAAAAAATTATTTTTGAGTTTATAAAATTGACAGAGATAAATGTATTTCATTGTGCAGGCTATTTATTCATACTCGCGTGCGTTACGTTATTTTTATATATTTATTTATTATTATTATTTTGTATTTACTATTAAACCATGCTCGCCAAAGTCTAAAAATACTGATGATATACATTTTATTCAATTTATTTCTTTATGATTTGTTATTATACTGCATTATTTTTTTATATCTACTATTTTTGGTTTACTTGTGGAATTATTTAATGACAAAATTTTTAACAAATTCCCATTATTTTATTGAAGTCTTAATATGTAGTAAAATGAGTAAACTTTCTGTTTAATTAATCATAACTTAAATATATATGATTAAGCTGTTTAGTGTATCTACAAACTTGTATATTTTATATAACCGTAGATTTCATACTAATAACATATAACTTTTATCTAAACTAAATATAACTTTCATACATGGGTTCATAGATTCCCAAAAGCTCAGTAGCTTCTCGCCGCGTTCCCGAAAGATCAGCAAAATGAGGCATTATTTGCTGTTGGCAGTGATTTGGGGGGGGCACATTTTTTTTCACTACAATGGTGGAGACGTGTCCACACTAGTTTGTAACGTCCAAAATCCTTCCTCTGATGTGGCGTGGATGCTGAGAGGAGAGTCCCAGCTCAGGTGGGACCTCGTCTCTTGAACATGGTTTGAAATAACGAGGCTGAAGGGAATAGGCGAATATTACAAACCTGTTAACCTTATGATATAACACAGAGCCTTATGTATGTATATAGGTTCACAAATATATAATTAAAGAAATCAGCATAATCTTTCTCATAATTTTTTATTAATTTTGAAGTTTAATTAATAATTATATCACCAATTAACCGCTTCCCTTACAAATTTTTTTGAAAAAAATTGCAAAAAATCATATTACATTTTTTTATTTTATTATTAAATACAAGAAAACGAAACAAAACAAAATATGTAGGTTTTAAGTTGAATTTTTAATTTTTTACTGGTGTAAAAGCATGTAGTTTTAATACTAGTTTACTGTCCCGAGTTATCTCGGGCAAATGGGAAAAAAGTTAAATATTAGTCTTTGTATGACAACTTTTGAAACAACAAAGTGATACCAGAGGCTGGTATCTGGTCTCTTTACTTACGGCATCATTGCCATTATTTTACTTTTTTTCAACGCAACTATTCTCGTTTGTACATTTCAAATCCACAAGACTTAGGATACTATAACATAGAGGAACACGTGACCAATCCCGCCAAAAGAGCCGCGAAATCAATGAAACGGCAAACTGCCAGTTAAAGCTGAATATTTCCTTTCATTTCCTCCAGGCCGAGTAAAAACGTGATAAAACAAATCGTACTGACAAATTCTGCTTCCCCCGAGTTTTCTCGGGATAATAATTAACTGCAATATATACGAACCCGAGATAACTCGGGATAATTAGGTAAGCGGTTAAATTAAAGTTTAATAATCATATATTTTTACTTATTCAATTTAAGTCTACTCTTGACGAAAAAAGGAATATTATAATCGAAAATAATTGTGCGACAATAATTAATAAAGTATAAAAATATATAGAGCCACTGACAGGTGAAGTTAATAATGATTGTTAAGTTTATTGCGATATCCTGAATAATTTAGATTTCCATAGACTTCCCCGCTTACTCTTATATAGGTTCACGTATTTATTTTCAGCATAACTAAATATTTATAGCAATTTTATTTGAGGTTTTGCTCCCTACGTTTTGTTTATTCTTTTCTGTGGAAAAAGTAAAAAAAAAAAAAAAAAATATGCCAATTATATTAAATGCTTTCCCATCACAGAGAAGAAATCTATTATTATTATTTGCTTTTGTTATACAGCAACATGATTACTGGTGATTCATCGGGTTTTAGATAAGTACATTTCTCTCAATATATGTACTTATCTAAGACCCAAAATAAGTATTACATTTTACTATTACTTTTTAAGTTTTATAGATTACAGAAATGACTACACAATAGAAAGCATTTTGGATCTTGCATTCTTCAAGTGTTGCCTAAGACTTTACGGTTAGTGAATCTTTTTTGTAGGGATATGTGAAAAATAAGTTTTATGTACCATTTTATTTATTTACCACACATCTTTAAGTGAACAAGATAATATTGTTTAAGTATTATAAAAATATTAGAGAACTCACTCAAAAAATGAATATTTTTGTAAAGTATTTTTTTCAATCAAAAACGAAATCGTGCAAAGGTAATAATTCTATTTTATTAAACATATTAAAAAAACCTAGAATGACAATTTATTTTTCCTTTCAGAAAAACCAGAGATATTTCCTTTGATAGTATTTGGAGGTAAAGACATTAGCCATTTCTTCGATGAAAAAGGCGAGGTAAATTAGTCAGAACAAAAACTTTTCAAACTTTTGTAAGCTTTTAGTTATGTTAAAGATATTTTTATTTGACAGAGAAAACATAACACTATGCCGGAGCGAATTTAATGTGATTAAAGGATCAAATAAAGAATCAATACACAGATGATTTTATCTTCAAAAAAGTTGTATAACATGGCAACACAACATAGAGGATAATCGGTGATTATTAAGTTTAGGACTATATAGTACATTTTTATGCACATGTGCTAAATTGAGCAAGATCTACAATTTATAGAGAATTCCAAACCATTCTAAATATCCAAGCTTCATTAGGAAATCAAAATACAAGTATTGCGTTTCTGAAAGCCAGTGCGTTAACAATTATTTAGCTGTGAGTTGAGTTTGATCAGTGGGCAGTAGTATTACCATTCTTAGAAGATTAATATAAAGTAGAAAGCAGACTATAAATAGTGTTCCATGTGGATGATGAAATCTGACCAATTGGGTTCTTTGTGGAATCGTTCTTCAGAGGGAATAGTGCAGCATTCTATCCCATTCATTGTTGAACAAAGGTATATAAATGTTGAACTTTTGCTTTCTGAATGCATATCTGTTGGAGTGGATTATCGAGAGTCTTCCAGGTTTTCTCTCTTGCGACACGTGAATATGGCTCACTATCTGAGAGAAGTCTTCTTGGGAGGCAATTACGCAGTGAAAGTTAAAACCTTACAACAGCTATAGATTGTTTAGAAGTCCATTAGAAACTGTCTCAAAAGTTGATTAATTACGTTACACAACTTATTCACCATGGAAAAATTAGTTGTATTAGTTTGATGGTTAAAGATCACTTTCCTAAACCGATTGATCATATAATGACTGAAGCATTTTAAATCAAAAGGAACATCTAAGAACCATTAAGAGATTCGGTTTGCATATTAAAAGCTCAAAGATGAAGCTTTTTGTATGTTTAAATAGAAGCACGTATGTTGTGCAGGGAAAAAGCTTCGTTTTTTTAAATTTGTGTCTTGTAATGGATGATAATTTTATAATGTAATTCCGATCTGTGGTAGTAAGCAACCTGCGTTGACTCGGGTTTTTCTATTTAAGGTTATTTACTAAATCAAATGAAAATTTCTTGATTCTCTGATATGAAAGTTTGCATTTCCTAACACAGAATCTATAATGCTTGGCAGTACATGTCTAATTAACTCTCTTTTGTAAAAAGTGATCCAAGAGCAATAAGCGAAATCAAATTAAATCCCAAAAGCAATTCATATGCTTACCTCTTTAATTATTTTTTTTAATTATGTAAATTATTTTAGTATTGCAGTTTCTTTGTCAATTAATAGATTTATATTCTATAGTTTGACATAATCAGAAGTAAAAAAAAAAAAGTTATTGTTTAATATTATATTTTTATATACTTCTTTGGAGCGTTCTCGAGCTCAGTGTTTCAAGAGTATAATCGACGGTGTCCCTCATGTCACGAATTATATGGCATAACAGGGTTTCTACAATGTTTAAAGTAGAAAAATATTGACCAAGGCAAATTCAGACCAACAGATTTCAGTCTGAACCAGTTACAGAGATTTGCAAAGGATAAGAATGATAAGTCAGGTGCTGTGGGAAAATCACTGATTTCTGCCTGCAATGTAAAAATTCATTTGTAGACAGCTATATCATTAACTGAAAAAGGGTTTATTGTTAGCGTGCTTTTAAAAGAGTCTTAGATTTTTGAAGACAAAAAATTTCGTTACGTATTGAAAAGCAGCCATATTAAAAATTTCAAAAATTGGAATCAGAACACGCTGTCTTATTTAGAAGAATTAGCTGCAACTCTCGTATAATTTCCAAAGAGTGTCACTGGCGTCGCCTCTGACAAATTGTAGTGCAGAACAGGAGCTCTACTGTGTTTCAAACGGCCAAAATCGTCAACTGAGACCTTTCCCAACAGTTTTCAGCTCTAACGATACGCAGAGAATTGCAGAAGATCAGAGTACTAAGTAGGATGCTTGTCCTAAAGCAAAAAAATCTTTTGTAGTTATGTCAGGAAATAAGACACTGGACATCTGTCGATTGAAACGGGTAATGTGGTAAGATGAATCATACTACAACTTATTTTCTATTGATGTCCAATTTAACGAGAGCCACATGAAATTCATCCAGTCTTACTCGCAGTGTGTAATAATCTGGTGGGAATATCATGATAGAAGACATGTTTTGATGCTTACTGTTGTTGCAGAAGCATGTTTCTCTGGATTAGGAATGAGGTACTCAGGTGCTTCTCTTAAAACTAACCGTAACAGACTAAAGATACATAGCAGCATATCAAGTGCACTCTGCAATGTTTCATTTTTCTCTTTGGACGACAATACAGCTATAAATAGTGCCAGGAATGATCAAAATCAATTCTTTGAACATCAAACTGAATTCCAGTATTTTTCTTGACCACTATAGAGTCCGAATCTTAATCCCATTGGAAGCGTGGGATGTATGATGACGGCGTGAAAAATGGAAGACATCTGATAGCATTCTCTTCTTCCATCTAACTTAGAAGATATAATAAAATTGTTCAGCCAATATATGATATTGTTTGGACATAAATGCACTCCAGAAGCAATTTAGACGTGTCTCCCAAATGAATAAGAGCTGTTATCCATGCAAAAGGTGGTCCAATAAAAAGATAATCTTGAACTTCTAATTCCCTAACTAGTGTACGTATATGAATATATTATGTAAAAAAGTTAAAAGTGAATTGTTTTTTCACTTGTATTAATTAATATGAATATTGTGTAGGCATATTTAGCATTTAATTTAGTATTTTCTAAAAACCATAATTCTTACTTTGGGTTATCTTGAAAATGTATGCGCTGTGAAAAATAAACTTAGATACTTCAGATATGCACGCATACGTATACACGTGTGTAAGGGAGTATATGCAATCCCTTTCCGGTATTATATAATTGGCCAATTGAATTACCTTTCTCATTAAAGTAAAAGATTTTTCCACCAAACGCGAAAACAACAAGGGGCATTTTTAAATATGGTATAATCCTATATAAATCTTGACTACCCCACAAAGGATAAAGAATTTTCCATTCTTGCGAAAATAAGAATTCAACATTCACAGGTGAGAAAAGTATTATTACTGAATGGAAATTGGAGCTGCTTTGTGATTACCGCATGTTTCAAAGCAATCTACGGTTTTCTTCTTCATTACTTTAAAAGCATTAGATTTTTAAAAATAAGGACGATGAAACTTCATTATCTTATGTGATGTATTGTTCCGCCTGTGAATGTTTTGCTTCTAGTGGACGTAAATGTTTTCGTGAAGGCTCTTGGCGAACTTGACATTATCTTCAACCAAAGGTGTGGCTCGAAGTTACTGCAGGACTTGATGATTAACATCACGTAAGGAAAGCATGTGTTATAAAGCAAATGAGCCAAGAATTTTCGAAATTCACGATTCTTTTTGTTCGTTTATGGATTGTGCACGCGATGTTGTAGATGTATTACTTAATTGTGAAGGTTGTATTTGATCGCATAATTCCCTTAGGTTATTGTTAAATATTGATTATAATTTAAGTTATTATGTAAACTTCTGCTTAATGTGTTTACCCTTTAAAAAATCGTATTTATGAGATATTTATTTTAATTCATTTTACGTTACCTGTATGAATACAATTTCATTTAAACTTTTATTAGAGTGTTATGTTAAACGCGGGAATTTTATTACTATACCTTCACTTATAACCAGTTAGTTCTAATATAATGGTCTAGAGATGAAATTATGCATTCCAAAAATATTGTGAACTTGATATTTTATTGGAAAACAACAAATAGTTTGATGCAGTAGTGACAAATCCATTTGTTAAAATGGATGAAATATTAAAAACTCAAATTTCA
>JAPDSC010097641.1:1352-25658 GCA_026290005.1 Latrodectus geometricus | reverse complement strand
GTTGTTGTTGATTATGTTCGCACTGGTGTAAGTATTATAAGTTTTTCAATTGTTTACTTTTGTTTTAAAATTGATTGAAATAATTAAAATTAAACTGAGGAGGGCTTAGTCAAAAATCTGAAAGCTATTAGCTTTGAAAGAAAACTTTTCTAAATTATTTCTTTTATTTTATAATATCAAGTTCAGTTTGCTCATTAAATTAAAAAATATTTCCAAATTAAATAACATAGCTTTAAGTTGCTTAAAGG
This sequence comes from Latrodectus geometricus, assembly GCA_026290005.1. Classification (NCBI taxonomy): domain Eukaryota; kingdom Metazoa; phylum Arthropoda; class Arachnida; order Araneae; family Theridiidae; genus Latrodectus; species Latrodectus geometricus. Next base: position 25,410 of record JAPDSC010097641.1, on the reverse strand, counting down.
AAAAATCTTCTAAAACTTGTAATAGCTTTTAAATTCCTATTTAATCATAAATGTCATACATGAATAATTTAAAAATTTTTGTATATGTTATAGTTCCATTATAAAAATTCAATTATATCAAATGCTCAGCTTAAATAAGGAAACTTTTGAAAACAATGTATTGGCAGTCAACTGTTCTTAAAACTAAGTCATTCTTATCTTAATTTTTCATTTATCTTTGTGTATCTCATGTGTTTGTCAAACTGGTAGTTAGTTTTTGAAAAGAATTTTGTTAATGTAAGGTTTTTCCCACTTATCTTGACCCTCTTTCTTGTTATAAGTTTGCATGTATTTGAATTTTTCTTTTATTTTTAGAAATGTTGATAAGATTTTTTATATTAATTGATTTTATTAGAAAGAATCCATAAGTATTGGCTTTCATGACAAAGAAATTATTTTTCTTTATTTTTGTTTTTAGAAATTATAGACAGATGAATGCTAATGTTTTTATAAAAATTTTTATTATTATCATTTTACTGAAGTCAGTGAAATGTGTATAGATTTCAAGTTTATTTTGAAATTAATAATTCCTTGCATAATTTATTAAATAATTCATTTATTTATAATTTCTGAATCTTGAGTTAAATTCAGTTAATTTTTTAGCCCTTGTTTGTATTAATTTTTATTTTTTCAAATTTCACTCTTATTTTTTCTAATAATTAGTGTATACCATTATCAAAAGGAAAATAAAAGTTATTGTTATTTGTTATTATATTTATAAAAGTATTTTTTGCCTTTGTATAATTTTAAATTTCTTTCCAATTTTTGCAATTGTATAACCTTGGAAATAAAGTAATGTGCATTTTTTCAAAATATTGAATTTAAGAGAAATAGCTTTTTTTTTTTGTTATTATTAAATTGGCATAAATTTTAATTTATTGCATATGTTCATTGTAGATTGATTTGAGTTCGAAATTTATTACATTCTTCATTATAAAAATCTTGTTTTCTTATTCTCTAAAAATAATTCCTCATTTACATACTGAAATTTATACATCTGAAATTTATTTATACGCTCACAATAATTTATTTTGTCTTTGATAATTATTTCATTTAGTTTTAGCAGTAAAAAATAATTTGGTTCAGTATAGTGTACATAGTCAATTGAAATACAGTGAGTGATAGAAATAGGATCAATATGAAATTAGAAAGTGAAATCTTATTAACAATTCAGATTGTAAAATATTTTACTATCTATATTTACTAAAAAAGTTCTTAATAAAAAAAAAGTCAAGTTTAATATTATCTAATATATCAGCTGTTAATTGTACAAAATGCTATTGATTTTTACTTTGAATTTGTTTCCTTGAGAATTAAGTATTTTGAATATTGCTGAGGGAAAATAATAATATTATATTAACAAGTTAAGTCCCTCAATCATTTAATAACTTATATGTTTGACAAACTCTCATGACATTTGTTCAACTATCCTGATATTCTATTGAAATTTATTCTAAAGTATATATGAATATATTTTCTGATTGTATCTAACAAATATATAATTTGTTGCCAAATAAAATTTTCTATTCTTTATTATTTCTATAGGGCCAATTAATTTTGTTATATCCTTAAAAGTTTTTATTTTCTTTGTAGAATGTTTTCCAACTAGTGATGAAAAGTCATTAATACATTTTCATTAATTATATTATAATTAATGATGATAATTAATTGTAATAATATAAATGTTGTAGAATGTTAATTAACTAATCACCTAATCTATGGTATTCAAGAATAATAGGCAAAAATGTAATTTTTTTTATTAAAAAGATAGTTTAGCGGACAATATTAAATTATCTTGGATCTATCAATGTTTATAGAAAAGGTTTATATTTGCAGCAAAAACAAAAAAATTATTGTTTCTTGAAATTCTAAATAAAACAAAATAATACTTCATCTAGTTGTATTATAATAATTTATAATGATAAGAAAGAAATTTCTATATATTACATTCTGTAAATAATTTTAGTGCAGAAAAATTGCTCTCATTAAAATACTATTCAACTTCTCTCATTAAAAAACTATTCAGTTACCTAAATGATTAATAAACAATCTGTATTGTATGATTTTCAATATCATCTGATTTTTTGTTGCAAAAATCTGTGAAAATTATTTGTAAATCATATTTTTCATTTATATAGAATTATTAATAATTTGTAAAAAAAAAAAAAAAATCATGAATGTATACTCAGATTTTTGAATTTTAATTTTTATAAAATGATTATTTTCTATATTCATTTCACAACTACTTAAATTTATAATATATTTTATAGTTTCTTTAATCTGCTTGTCTGTGGAACCTTTAATTTACCTGTTTGCAAAAGCATTTCACCATTAATTAGTATTCCATTTATCTTTTAATAACTTATGCAAAATGATTATATTCATAGTATAGCAGTATTTTCAATTGGGGAAATGTATGGAAGGAAATAATTTGATTATTTTACTGTACAAATTTTGAAATTTAGATTAGAAGTATTTCTTCTTTTACAATGATTAAAGTCTATTTTTAATTAATTTTAGGTGACAAAATACAACTGCGAAGAAATTCAAAAAAAAAATCCTGATCAACTTTTCTTGCGGGGAGATATTGCCTATGGAAAAGAAGTTCAGCTTGAAAATGAAGCACGTGTTGCATTGAGATTGGCCAATTTCATATCATCTTTTCTGCAAATAGTAGATCCAAATGATTTATTTGCAGAATTTCGAGTTCCAGATAGACCTTTGACAGAAGATCAAGTTATAGGAGAAGCACTTGCTGCTGTGATAGCAAATGAAAAAATACAAGGATGTGGTGTTTATTTCGATAGAAATCAATTCATAAATCATACTCTGTTTGCCCCTTATGCATATCGCAAAGAGAAAAATACTCGAAGCTTTTTTGTTGAGGATCTTGCTAGAAAAGCTGAGAGAAATAGCTATTTGAAAAATGACTGGTTCAAGAGCTTGAAAGTTCAGTGGGCTGCTAATACTGACAATTTAGAAACATACACCACAAAGATTAAGATTCGTTATAATTCATCTGGTTTGTATAACATTAGGTATGACAGATACCCTTTGCAATACAAAGCAGCTGAAATGAAACATGGATATTGGTCTGTTCCCTATTTTGATTGTGGTGGAATTCACAATCAATGGCTTATCACTTTTGCTGCCCCATTTTTTGGATGGGATAAAATCAAAAGCAGGCTTGAATTTAAGTAAGAAAAATCATATTATAAATATACTTTTATTAATTTATAATTTTGTTTTATCTTTTTTTTTTTTCATCTTAAAGTTTTGAAAATTTGTGAACTTTTGTATAAGATGTAGTACCAAATTTTTAAAGAAAGTATTTTTTCTGAGACTGAGTAGGAAATGATCAAACTTGTTATAAAAATTATTGTAAAATATGATTAATAACTGTTTAAAATTTTTATATTCTATTTATCTTACACACATTTATTAAATAGTGTTTATTCTTAATTTATTAAAAATATTATTCTTATTAATTAAAATTGAATTAGCTGAAAGCAAATTTCAAAAACAAAGAAAAAAATGGAAGTTTAAAAAAATATCTTGATATTTGTTATCAAAAAAGGACATTGAATTTTATTGATTGACATTTTATTAATTCTGTACCAATTCAAAAATCCTTTTATGTGCAAAAATTTTTTGGCTACTTCAATTATTAAATATTTCAGTCTTTGTGAATTTCATCGAATCTGGCTTCTGACTGGTTTGATATAATTTTTAATTCAACATTCACAAAAGGCATATTTGTTATAGGTGTTTAGAATCCATTTAGAAATGCTGGTTTTAGTCAAATGAGTAATCATGTTCCAAATATAATCTTAGAAACATATATAAAAAAAAAAAAAAAAAAAAAAAAAAAATTGACTTCTACATTCTAATAATTAAATAAAGCAGGTGCTAAGATTTATGCTTATAATGTAGTTTTCCCAAGCATGGATGATGCATCGCAAATGGTGCATCATCCCATGATGATGCATCATCCCATGCATGGGTGATGCATCCCAAGCATGGATGATGCATCTAATAATCAAATAAAGCAGATGCTAAGATTTATGCTTATAATGTGGTTTTCCCAAGCATGGATGATGCAAATGTGGGTTTTGTTTTATTGAACATTAAAGATTATGTTAAATTAAAAACGCAATTCAGTTAAATAAAGCTGCTTTTATTTTTACTGCTTGATGGGAAAAAAATTTTACTCTATGAAGTAAAAAAATATCAATAAAATAATTTGTTGGAGAATAGTTAATTGTGAAGATGCAATCATCATTGATTTAATTATTTTACTTTAATGACTATGACTTGAAAATAAGTCTTTCGATCCTCATTCTTTCTCAATTAGTTTAGATGTGATGCTGCATTTAATTAAATCAGGCTGCGGAAAATTGTATTTAAGCCTGCTCAGTTACTAATTATACACATTTCAATTGTTTTATGATTCTAGAAGCAAAGAAAGTAAAAACGTTTTATTAAAAAAGTCTTATGATTATACTTGTAAATGAAATTCATGATATTTGATCATGTGTCATTCCCTTATAATAAAAAATAGAGGCTATTGTAACAAATTGTGATATTGGAGAAGTGAATAATTTATAACAATTGTTTATCTCAGTACTTGAGTAGTTGAAAAGCTTCTTTTAAAAAGGCGTATGATTCACTTTTCTATCAAAGAAAATATTCTATAATGTTCTTCTATTGATGTCATTACATACATATATTTTTCTTTTAGTTAAGATAATGAATATAACTTGATATTTTCGTTATAAGATAAGAATTGATAAGTAATCTGTGGCCATTATTTGAGAATTGATGTAGAACTTAAATGCTTCAGGATTTCAGTTAATCGCATATTAAAACATTGCATAAATTACATATCAAAAATTTGCAATATAAAATTGTATTTTATCAACCATGCTCTCCAGACTTTTTTCTAATTCTTGGATCTTCTTTAAGAAATGCTTTAACAATGATATTTCATATTTTACAATGAAAAAATAGTTAAAATTTAAACATTAGAATTTTACAGAGTTTATCTGAACAATTTTGTCATACATTGACAAACTTCTAATTATGTTGCTGTAGTTGTTTTGCTCACTTATTCCTTTTGTTTATGATAATCATAGTTCATTAAATTATTGATACTATCCCAATATTTACTATAACAAAGATTTAAAGTATAAATATATATGTTTAAATAATAAGGATTTCAATTTGTTTGATTAATACATATATCCCTTGTAAGTAAATTAGAATCTTCTGATTGTTTTCTATTTGATTTAAATGTTAAAATCAACTAACTTAAACAGTGAATAAGCAAATTTTCTAATTTTTAATATTTTCTTATAAGTGAAATTAAATTTTAAATATATTAAAGTACAAAAAGGATGTGTCATCTAGAATAAAAAAAAATTTCTATACTTCCAAAATAGTTAGCTCCAGAGATTATAGAACAACAATTTTGTTTAACTAAAGCAAATCTCAATTATCTTGTTCTAAAATTGTTGAAGAGCAAAATTTAAAAATTTTAAATAATGTATTTTTCGAATATTTCTGAAAGATTGATAAAATTACCATGATTTTGTGACTTCAATTTTTTATTCAAAAATACCTTCAAAATTATAATTTCTTTGCTGTTTAGAGGTGCTGTGGCTGTGAACATGAAACTTGAAGAATTAGACATAAATCAGTGTGATGATGATGATTATTATATCCAAAATGCATTTAAAGGCACACATAAATGTGATCGCAGATCATCTAGAGTAAGTATGCTTATTTAATTAAACTAGATTATTTTTAGAGATTATTTAATTAATTGAAATTTAAAATTAATATTATAAGAATTTAAAAGTAATATAAAATTTGAAAATTATAATTTTTACATCTCTAAATTGTATAGGTTTAACATTGAAATGACAAAATTACATTTTATTAGAATTAAAAATAACTATTTGAGAAAACTGCTGAACCTTTTTAAATTAGTTAAGATATTTATGTGTATACATTGTTTGCTATGTTTATTTGTTGTACCATTGTTTTTTTAAAGTAGTAAAATTTGTGCTACTTTGCTTGAAATTCTGTAGTTAAATTTATATATCAAATAGTATTTAAGTTGATTAATAACTTTATAATTATATTTTTTTAATTAAAGTTTCAAGTGTTTTCATTTTTTAATATAAATTTACAGTCAATCATAAAAATATTCATAATTTCGTTTTTCGGTTTAAAAGTCAATGTATTATATGAAAATAAGGTAAGTTCTTACATCATTACTGTTTCATCACACATTCTACATTAGATATTATTGTAAAGCATACTACACAACATTTTAACAATATTAAAATTATTGAATTTTATGATATTGGATATTGAAATTGAAACTAAAATAGTGTTTAAAGAAATGATTGTATTTGAAATTTAAGCTCTTAAATGCAAAATAAACTACTAGTATATAAAAAAATGAAAATACTTACCTTGAAGTATTTTCAAGGTAATCTTTTGCATATGAAAGATTTTATGATATTGGTATTTTTAGAAAATGTGTTTCATGACATTGATTTTTAATGCAATTAAAGTTTTTCATTAAACATCAGCTTTTTGTAACAAATATTTATTTTTATTGGATTTATTTTCATAATTCACCCTTTCATTTCAGTGTGTTCCAATACTTGGTCGGGGTTTTGATACTGGTGGCTACAAATGTCAATGCAATCAGGGGTTTGAATATCCTTTTAATGATTACATTACATATTTTGATGGGCAAATTACTGAAGCTGAATTTGAGAAGTTACTCAAGAACTTTCCTAGTAGATTTGATACATTAAAGTGCCGGATCGCTGGAGCTTCATCGTTCAATGCTCAAATAATATTTGTTTTGTTGGGATTGGTATTTCATAGAATTATATATTCCGTGTTGTAAGAAACTTTGTTTACAAATAATTGTTGTTTTTATTCCAGATTTGTGAATCATTTTTTGTAGAAATCATCATTACATAATGTCAATGCATTTATTTCTATATTTATTGTTGACTTTTTAATTTTTTAAAGCATTTTAGACCCTGGAGTTATTATTTCCAAAAGTATCTTCTTGGTTAAGTATTTTTATACATTATATTATTAAATTTATAAGGTGGTGTTTACAAAGTTAGTGATTTTAATTTTTATTTGGAATTTAGTTGGATGTTGTCTTTTTATATAGTTAATTTATGTGTTTTAATGTAAACGAAAAATATATTTTTTGTTGACATAAATTTCCTTTTTGGATACTGATGTGTATTATTATAGTAATCTATTTTTGTGAATAAGCTGATTTTACGTATTTATAAAATGTAAACTATAATGTGACACATGTATATTTGTATCATATTTATAAGTATTTTAATGAATGTCACTTTATTTTAAACTAATATGTGCTTTATAAATTTGATAATCATACATTTTGTTTAATATTTAAATTGTTAAATTATTTTTAAGCTTATATCTTGCCAAGAAAAGTAATTAATTTCCATATTTACCTATTAGTTAAACAAATATTGTAACTTTTTATTAATAGGCTTTATTTTTTCCTATTTGATTTTTTCTGTTAAGAAAAAAAATTTTATTAAAGAAATTACTTATTTAAAATACATATATATATTTCAGAGATTATTTTTCATTGTTGTGCAAAATCCATTCTTATATATAAGTAATGTAAGCTTTATAACTTGATTTAAATTAAATGTAAATTTACATATAACTCAGATATATAACTAGAACAGGGTTCTACATGCCTTGGTTATCAGAAAAAGGTTTAATTTCTCAAAGAATAGTAATATGGAAATGATTGTTATAGGTCTTTATAAAAGATCTGTATGATGCAAAATCTATTAAAATATGTTAGTCAAATGCTATTTAAAGGTTATTTTGAAGATGCTAGAAGAAATCATGTTGAGGATAAAAATGGTTTCTTTTGAAATGTTCAGTGAATTAAATAATATTTATTAATTAAATATGTGTGTGAATTTAAAATTACTTTTATTTGATAAATTTGTTTGTAAATTTATTTGTTGTTATTATTTTGTATTATTCATATATCTATTGTCTCTTGATCTTATCCTTTATTACTACTAATTGCTTCAATCTCTACATTACCTAATATTATTAATCATTCTAATCTTCCTAAAATATGATTATTTCAATATCTCTAATCTTTATGTTTTGTAATTACTAAAATTAAAAGATAAAATTTTTTAGTTGTTAAGTGGCACATGCTTTTAAAACATTAAATTTCAAAAAGGTTTATATCATCTTCATTTTAGGTGATCTTGAAATTTTTTTTAGTGATTAGGTATGGAAATTCTGTGAGAGCTCTGTAGAACTTAATTTATGCTCTATTGGAGCAAAGGTTTTTACCTATAGTGTATATGCTTTTTGGGAGGAAATATGTTGCATGATTTATAGTATTTGTTGTCAAAATTTCATTTGATATTTTTATAAATCTAAGAAATTTTTATGCTCATTGTTATATTATTCATAAAATCATTTAAATCTTATTATTCTTATATAATTTAAAATTATTTTTTTGTAAATTTATATGCAGTCAAAGATTCATACAACAACCCTGTTGCCCAGAGCAAAAGGTCTTTATAATGAATGGTCACTATAGTGTATAAAATAAAAAAAATTGTATACATACATGCTTACAAGTTTTGAAAAATATAATATTTTTTTTTTAGATTCCAGTTAAATATGTCAAAAATAAAATTTCATCAATTAAATTGTATATAAAATATATTTTAAAGTTTAATGCTTGAGAAAAAAGTGTGCTTACAAAACATTTATTTTTCAAAGTGCAATGATTGTTTTCTGCAATGGTTGTTTATCTTTTCTTGTCATGCGCGAGTATTACTCGGGGTAATTGTTTTGGGGTGCATCGTATTGTTACACCCAAATATATCTCGGGAGACGTTTATTACAGCTTCATCTCTTTGTCAAACCAAACTGTACCTCGGGACAAGTTAATGTGTAAGTTAACTACTAAGTTTGTTTTATTTTATACTAAACATTTGATTTTTGCTATAAAAAAATTGACAGTTTGTGCACCCAAATCATTAAACTAACTAAACAGTTTAAGGGCTAATGCTATTTTCTCTTATGTCATTCAATGCTGCTTTCAAGAAATTTAAAGCAGTTAGGATATCTGCTTCTTAACCTTAACTTTCATCAACTGCAGAAGCAACTATTTGCAAAATCAATTTCCGGTAATTATTTTTATTGCTCACAACGATGTCTAGAAGCTGAGAAATTTAAGAAATGCTGTGTGAAAAATATTCCATGATAATTGATTTCAAACCTTTTATTTGGAAATTTATCATACAGATAGCAATTAGTAGGGCAATATTTGTGTGTTTGCTTGTCATTTATTTATCCAAGCAACTACCATTCCTCAAAAATAATAGATTTCGTCCACAATTTAGAATTGCTTTTATAGGTAGCTGGTAAAGTTTTGATATCTTTAAAAAAATTGTCTGTTTTAATTTGTTAATTGCTAAGAGTGAAATTTTTTGGGTGCCAGGCATATTGCACACAGAAAGACCATAAATATTTATTTGGCTGCTATCCCTCCACTTGCAGTTTCATGTTTGAAAATGAAAGATCTGACTGATTTTGTTGTATAAAATATTCCAATCTCATTTCCACTAAAAACATTGACTTGATCATAATTTTGCATAATATATTTTAGTTGTTCTTCTCTTTCTATTTCTTGGCTGTTTCTTTGTTCACAGCACCACTTTCTCCTCAAAGCTTCTGGAAAGAACGATACATTACTTTAAACTTCTGCAACCATCTACCTAATTCTTTTAATGCAATTTTGTCTGTGTCCATTTGTTAAATAAAACTGAGTGCCTTATTAATTTTCTGTGTGTTAGAATATTTTTGATTGCATTACATTTAATAATTTGTATAATCCATCCTTTTTTTAAATTGAATCCCTGCAGTTAATTATGATAAAAACTGTGGTTAAACAACCTTGCAATCTGACTTTCGTTTTTTTATTTACCAATTTTAAGATTTTTATTTTGGTTTCTAATGATATTGCATTCATTTGTTTGAAGCTGCTATCTTGATCAGTGGCGAAAATGTAATTCTTGATTACAAGTTTAATTTGCCCCGAGAAAAAACAAATCAAGACATTTACTTCACTCTATCTTTCATCAGAAGCTAGACAGCCTTCTCTCTTGGCAAGCTGTCATATCATTCATGTGACAATATTTCATTCTAAGCATATCATCATGAGCTTTTAACTTTTTGAGTAAAGACAATATTACATGCTATTTCATTCATCACTGGAAACAGAATTTCAGCACTGACTTCGATGGACATCAAGATTTCTCGTATTTAGTATAATGGTATTGTTAGCTAGGTAATTTCACCTCACCTTCATCTGTCAAAACTGAACTGAAGATTCTACATCTAAAAACCTTGACAGTACAATAATAAAATTCATCTTCAATTGTGCAAAATAAGGTAGACTACACAGGAAAGAGTTGGGGATTTTATTTCTGGTCAATATAATGGAAAAATCTTGATGACAAGGGGTTGTTATAATAAGCTTTGACTGTATCTATTTTTATTATCATGTATATTATGATTCAAATAGCAAATACTCATTGAACTTTCATTGTTTTCTACTCTCTACTTTTACTGTCTAAAAGAATTATAAGTCATTTATTCACAAATTTTAAATTTTTAAGCTCTTTTTTTACTTAAAATGTTATTAGTTTTATTTTAAAAAAAAATCATCTCAATGTTACTGTGTATGTGCAAATAACTTTATTGCCATTTACAAATAAGTTTTTCTATATTAACTTTATTTATTACAATTATTTTTGTAACCTTTTAAGGTAAGTAATATTTTTAAAAGAAACAAAAAATGGAGTTAAGAGTATCCCTATCTTTCCTTTATTAATATTTGAAATATTTTATTATTGTGATTTATAGAATGCTTTTACAAATCTAATTAATTTGATTCTAACTCTCAGTTTAACTCAAAAATGTTTTTGAATTGTCGTTTTTTTTTTTTTTTTTTTTTTTAAGGTGTAAAAATCTTTTGGGGTGGGAAGATAAATGTTTTGACTTTCTTCTGTTTATTAAAAATAATGCATTCTTACATTTATGAAATTGCATAGAATAATTAGGTATAAACATTATTTATTGTGATATTTACATTTATTGGCTCTAACGAATATTATTAAAATTGCCTTATAAATCAAACTTTATTATTCTAGACAAATTTTATTAATCGTCTCATATTTTGGATATAGACTTTGTAAAATGACATTTTTCTCTATATAAATTTACCATATTTTTATGTAAAGTTCAATGTGTTTGAAATGTATAGTATGAAATAAAATTCTTTAGTAGTATTAAAAATTAAACTTATTTTTTAATGATTTTTGCATAAATAATGATTTTTATTTAGGAAGAATGTATTTTCATATTTCTAAAAGAGAGAGAGAGTAACAAAAAGCCCAATGAAAATTTTCCTTATTTAACTTTATAGTAATATTTAATGACTGAGTTAAATGTTACACTATTACATAACTTCTTAATATTTCTCGGGTATCATTTGCTTAAAAATTTTTAATTTAACTACAATATTAAAAAAATTAAAAATAATATACTTATTAAATAATTTTAACAATTTAAATTTTTCATCCCAGTACAAATATGTTTATCCGTTGTTTTTATAAGCTATAAGAACTTCTAATATGGAATGAGAGGGAATGTAGTTAATAACATAAATTTTCGCTTAATTTTAGTTATTATTTATTAAAATATTTCATTTAGAGGTTTTACAAATTATTATGAAGTATAGTCATTTCTACTTTTTGATGATTAATAACATTAATCAAAAATTTATTTTTCTTTACAATTTTTAATACTTGTTCCATCGTTTTGGAAATATTATTTTATATTTTAGTTGGAAGTTACCATTAAAATAATTAATTTGGTGACATTTTCTTTTATATATAAAAGTGTGTGTTAATGAATAAAACTTTCAATTTCACTTTTTGTGAATAATATGCATGTTTGGAAGCAGAAATAAATAATTTCTTTCAAAATAAAATTTTAGCCATCTCAGATTTCTTTATCTACTTCATCAAATTGCATTTTAATGCATAAACTGACTTACACCTTCAAAATCTTATAAACCATCTTAATCTCTTTTGAAAATGGATTATGCATAATTTACAAAAATATTGATATATTTTAAATTTTAAGTTATTAATGGTATATACAATGTAGTTTATGTGTGATGATTTACAAGTGCTGTTTTGTGTAGTTGTGTTATTTTATTTAATATTTGGGTTAAAGAAATAAGATCTTTTTTTATTTAAATAATCAGTTATATGGATCAACTTTTAACTGATTATGCATTGAATGTTTTAGGATAAACTTATACGCTATTATTTATCTATTAATTATAACTTATGAATATCATTTTTAATTTATGTTCTAAAGCAATGCTAATTTTTGTATTTAGTAATTTGTAAATGTATATAAGCATGTATAGTTAACTTAATGTAACATTTCCCATGAGGTAAACCTAAACAATATGAAATGAAAATATTGAAGTGTATGTAAGCAATAAAATTGTTTATGTCATGTATTGCCCATATTTATGGCATTGTCTTTGTAAATGACTTTGTTTTTGAATAATTCTTACTCCTGTATCTCACGTATACTCATTGTGTATTTAAGAATAAGTATATACATTCCATTTAAAATAATTTTTATGTGGTGATATTACTCATGTGATGACTGGGGTTGATAAATATTGAATTCTTAAAATATTGCACATTGTAGTCTAATCAAAATTGTTTGTAAATCTTGTTCATAAGATTTTGTTGTTGAGATCCGTCCATTTTTATTTACTTGTATTGTGTGATAAATAAAACTATTTTTCATGAAATTTCAGTGTTTCATTATTTTTGATAATTCTAAAATTTGAAATATTATAATTTAGTACAAATTGTATTCATAAAATATGAAAGTCTTAAATAAGTTACTCGTTTAAATGTTTGTTTTCTAATTTATAATAAAGCATGCTTAACTTTTTAAATTTAAGCATTTTTCCTTTTGTAATTTTAATAGTAAACATAATCATTTTTTTTAATAATTAGTTCATTGCAACTTTTGCAAAACTTAACTGTATTTAGAGTTCAAATTTCATAATTTTCTATTTAAAATATAGCTTTTAAGTAAAAACCTTTGATTTGAGATTTTAATTCAGTACTTCATAATTTTAAAAAGTTAAATTACTTAAGAGATGTGTTTTTTGATCTCAGGTAAATTTGAAATGTCTTTTATTTAAAATTCAAAAAGTTTATTTTTTTCATATATATAAAAAATATCTGTTATTTACTTGTATGGCAACAATTCTGTATCCATTTTGTGGAAAATCATTTTATTCATTACTAACATTATCTTCTAATTTTTAACAAGGCATGAACATATTGATATTTCCAATATTTTGATATCTTTACTTTTAAAATCATTACAGAAATATTAAACATCGATTTTAATAATTCATGAAGTATTATGATCTTTTATTAAAATCTAATGATTTGATAATTTTTAACTTAAATATTCCATTTTTATTTCTTTAATTTTCATTCAGTTGTAAAAAAAAAAAAAAAAAAAAAAAAAAAAAAACTTTCTATAATGTTTATATTATCAAAAAATTCTATGCTTAGTATTATTTATCTGTTTAGCATACACTTTCAAAAAGTATTTTTATATTAATTTTTTACTTTAATTATTTTAATTTTACTAATTATTTTGCATTACTTATAAGGGCATTGGATTGTATCAGAAATGTCACTATATAGATAATCTATTAACTGGCAGTAATTAAAAAGAGCATTAAATTCTGTTTGTTTATTCAATTATAAAAGTATACAATTTTTTGTATATATTGTATGATTTATATATTTTTAAATTATATTTTGTTAAAATATGAATTTACCTCAATATATTTTAATTTTTTTATAAAATGAATATAAAGGTTATTTATTCTAAAATACATAGTAACCTATCTTTTATGCTAAGTAATTTTTGCAATTATCGTTAATTAAAATAATTATAAAGATAATTTTATCGTTGCAAAATTAACACGACTCCAGGAATCTTCGAGAGGGTACTCTAGTCTTATATTTGCTGGTGTCAACTGTGCAACAATACTCTTGGCCCACTTTTTGAGCATTTGCTGTGAGGTTTTCACTTAACAATAAATATGATTTTGAAATTTTTGATGTTATTCATTCGTTTACCCAACATTGTATGTTTCAGATGAGAATTCCTCTTTTCTGCCTCTCAGAGTGGAATGCGACAATAGGTTCCCTAGAACCATAGGTGATTCTAACCTTGTGACCATAGGTTAGAATCACCTTCTGTTATATATATGTATATATATCATTTACTTTTAATTATTAAACGAAAGGTTTCACATAAGGACTTCAATATACGCTCTTTTAAAACTTTAATCTTCAATTACAAAATGTTTGCACTATTGTATAATTATAGTTAAACTTAATTCGACTTAGTAATATAAATATGGATACTTTAATTAATACTTATATATATATGCTTTAATTATTTATCGTTTATTTTACTTTAAATATTTCCAAAAAATTATTTTTTAAACTATAGGATTGAAATTATTTGATTAAGAAACTAACTCAAACAACCTCAGATACATATAACAAAATTATTTTTTTTTCAGTTATATGTATTATACACAAGAATCGATTTTATCAGTAATATGAAATAACTTTAAGTGTAGAATATGATCTGTGTATTTTATCTAAATTAATTTAAATGTATATTTGGTTATAAGTAAAGTAAGATATTCCCAGTTTAAATTTATTTCATTATCATAAAAAAAATTCCTTTATTAATACAAATTTTTAGCCCTGTCACAGATTTTTCAAATATTTTACCAAACATATGGCTCCAGTAGGGTATTTTTTCTCCAGTTTATTTTTCAAAATAATTTTGATATACAACATGCTTTAAAGTCCCACAGACATCTTTGATCTACATAATTTTTAAATTAAGAAGCTTTGTGAAATTTAACAAAAAATTTGGAAATATTCCAAAATAATGACTTCTGTAAAGATTTATCAACGAATTAATCTTCATCAATAAAAAAAAATGGGATAATGTTAATCGCTATGATTTCCAAAGGAGAAAAAGTAAACAATTTGTATTATCGCCGACACATTTGCCAAATATTTTGAATTGTACTAACGCCTATTTTGTAACGTCATTTGTTTGGCTTTTATTTTTATGTTATTTCTGAGAAATATTTAGTTTTTATTTTATTTTTTTTATATTTATAATTTTAAATAAAATATTTAAAAGGGTCATTGTTACCGAATTTTGTTGACTGATTTGTTGGTGACGAGTAGCTATATTTAAGTGAATATTCATTTATAAATAATAATGATTTAAATTAACGTTACCTATATTAAATTTTATTTGAATTTTAGAAAATAAATTTCATTTATTATTAGTAGATTTCAAATTTTATTAATTAAATTCAATTTATTTAAACAAAAGGCATTGTTTTTCAGCCCAATAGAACATAAAATACTCAGGATTGCAATACTCAGTAGAACATAAAATGCTCAGGATTGCAAAAGCAAATGTTGGTATAAGTTTTATTACTAGTGTCTCGAGATAGAGTCCTTCATAACTCGGCTCCAGATGGGAATTCTAACGCCTGCGCGTTGAGTAAGAGATTTTAGCTGAGATTCAGCGGGTTGGCGATGTAAATAATGCGATAAATTTATCTGGCTAGAAAGTGTATTTTGTTTACATATCCGTTATCCTTTCAAAAAGAGTAACGACTTAGTATTATTATATTTTTAAAAAGCATTCACAAAGTATTCGTTGATTAATTCATTGTGATTGTAAATATAAATTCTTTGTATTGTTAGAACAGTGGATTATTTTTTATTCTTAGATGTACCAACAAAATATATAAAAAGTCATGAATTTTTAATTACTGATTAGTGGATAAATTCGTAATTTACTAGTGTTTATAAATACCGTAGCTGCTATGTTTATTAAACAAACTTTATGTATAATCTTAATACCTCTTTTGACAGCTATATTCAAAGTAGCAGCGAAGGAAAGAATTTTATGTTTTGAAATATATTATTAAAATACATAACATTTGAATACATAAATTAACATTTGAAATACATAAATTTAAAAAAAAATTCAAACAATTATGAAGCTTAGATTAATCAGAATATTAAATTTTTTCATTTAATAGTAATAAATTGATTGTTCGGCAAAATTCATAGTAAGAAGCTTATTATTTAGATCACTGTATTCCTCCTTTATAAAAACTAAAATATTATTTTTTCAAATAAATTTCTACTCTCCAATTACAGAAGTTTAATTTATTGGAAGCTTGTGATTTATCTTAGAAAAAATTTTTAAATTAAAAAATAGATAGTGTACACATTAAATAACATAGTGTTTTAATTTTGAAGTTTTTTTAAATTGAAATTTATAATGCACTCAAAGCTTGTTAAAACAATTCATACAAGCAGAAAAAAATTAAATTTTAAAGAAATTACTTGAGATAAATAATTATAAACCAGACACACATAAAATATTGTTTTGGCGTATAAACATGATAAAGTAAAAAAAAAAAAAAAAAAAAAAAAACATCTAAAATAATGAAAAATTCGAAATAATGAATTTATTAACCAGGCATAAAATATAGCTTAGTCATAAAAGCATAATGAAGTGATAAAATTTATAAATGTTTTGTTTCATATATTTAGTGAAAAAAAATTTATGTAATTTTACCTTGACTTTTTTACACAGGATATTTTATTCTAATTTTTGTTTATAATCTATTTATTTAAATACAGAAATCAGAAGGAAATGTGATCCTTCATTTTTATTGCTAGCACGTAAAAAATATTGGAAAAAATACATGACACAAAGTTTATAATATCTTTATTAAAATTTAGAAATAAGAAGGAAATATAATAATTGCAATCATTCTTTTTTTAATGAGTAATAGGAAAGATGTCTCAATGGGCGGCGAAATTCATTTCTCTGACATCCCCGAAACTCGGCTCCATAGTGAAGCAAACAGGGTTGCTGAAACTAAATATTCACATTGTATACCGCCATATTATTACCACCACTTTCTCCAAGTGCGCATGCGTTGGAATTCCCATCTGGAGCACGAATATGAAATCTACCTCGATATACTATTATTAATTACTCTCCACCGTTAGGGGAGTTTGTAATGTGATAGCAAAAGCAAGAGGACATCCGGTGGCCCGGAAATGTTTTCTGTTATCTATGTGTGGATACAGAGTGTTGGCCTGCGAAGCATGCCTTTACTCTTTCATCTGTGATAATTCTCGAAGGAATGCTTGTCTGTACTGGCGGCGAAAACGCTTCTTGTAGCGTGAGGACAGTCTAGCCAATCAGCGCTCAGCGAGCGCCAATGAGCGGAACGAGTGAAGAAGAGAAATTTTCGACTGAAAACTTGTAAAATATACAAGTAAATTATCCGTTGTCAATCAGAAAGTGTTTGGCAATGGGTCTATATTTACAGTCTTCAGCAAGATATTCATAGTTGAAAATTTCTGAAAAATCGCTTTCTCTACAGTTTATTGCTTTTTGATAGAACTTCTTATTAAGTTTGAGAATATGATCATATAAGTTGTCAAGTTTTAAGTCCTTGGCGATATTTTTATTGCGAATATAATAGGGGGAATTTGTAATTATTCTTAGATACTTGTTTTGAAAAGTATTAAGTTTCAATTTTTCATTTTTGTTAATTGTATTTCAAACAGGAGATGCATATGTTAAAATAGGTCTGATTTTAGAGATGTACAGTAATCTTTTAAGTTTTAATGAAAGTTTTGATTTTTTCCCCATAATACTATGCAGGCAACCATATGCTTGATGTCCTTTTTTGATAACATTATTAATATGCATTGACCAAGAAAATTTATTTGTGAGAGTAAGTCCAAGGTATTTTGTAGAGGTAACTTCAGGAATATTTTTATTGAACAAGGTCAACTTGTCATGTTTCTGGAATTTGAGTTTATTTTTCTTTTGAAAATAATTAGCTGTGATTTTTCTGCATTAATGGCAATTCTCCAGTTTTTACACCAGTCTTCTACTTCAAATAAGAAGAGTTGTAATTTATGAATGGCTAAATTTGGTTGCATTGAGTCAGAAATAATGGCTGTGTCATCTGCATAGAAGGCTAATTTTATGTTATTATTATCAGAATTTGGGAAATCTGCAGTATAAAATAGGTAAAGAATTGGGCCCAGGATACTGCCCTGTGGAACTCCAGCATTAACTTTCAGGGTTAAAGAGTTTTCATGGTTAAAGTTGATATGAAAGTATCTATTGAAAAGATATGATATTAGAAGTAAAATGATGTCAGCATTAAAATTTAAATTTATTAATTTGAATACTAGGCCTTCATGCCACACCTTGTCAAAGGCCTTTGACACATCTAGCATGACCATAGCAGTGTAATTATTTCTGTGGATGTTATGTCCAATAATTTCAGTAACTCTAACAAGTTGTTTAGTTGTAGATAAGTTATTTCTGAATCCATACTGTTGATTGGGTATAAGGTTCATGTAGCATTTGATTCTATTGTAAATTAATCTTTCAAATATTTTCCCCAAAATGGGAAGTAAGCTGATTGGTCTATAGTTTTCTGGATGTCTAGGATCTTTGCCAGGCTTATTAAATAAAATAATTTTAGCATTTTTCCAGATGGTAGGGAAATATGAAATTTTTAGGCAATTATTATAAATAATTTGTAGCTGCTCAATATATGATTTAGGTAGGTATTTAATCATGCAGTTGGTTATGTTGTCACATCCAGGAGCTTTCTTAATTTTTAATTTTTTGATAACTGCAATTGACGACATTAGTGTGACGTCATATTCACAACTGTTTCCAAACAAATACAATGTAAACATTTGTTTAACATTGTATTTAAGAGTGCCTTCTTGAAAAAATTGGAGATTTTTTGTTTAGCTATCAATTTTATTGGTGATTTTTGTTGGCACAGAACAATAAATTGTTCTGTTGCAACCAGAATACGATTGGATTTTGCCCAGCTAGGTGATTAACTGTGACTACAATTTGGCGAGAATCAAAGGTTAAGCAAACAAAAGGTTAAAAGTTTTAGCAAACACGTTATCCTTAAATAATAAATATCAATTTCAAAATTAACAATTTAAAAATCTATCACCGAAGTCTATGGCAGTTTCAATGATAAATGGCGCTTAACAGCAAATGTTTGGAAACAAATTGCTGGATATGACGTCACAACTAATGTCGTCTATAATTTCTTCTATTTCAGCAGGGGGAATAGATGCAGTTGGCAGGTTGTTATCAATAAAATTTTGAAAAGTTTTGTTGATTTTTTCAGTGTGATCTTTGTTAATATCATGATTTGGTTGAAATTGATGAAACATATTATTTGCAAAGATATTGAGCTTTTCTTGGTTTGTATGGGCAGGTCCATTTGGTCCAATAATAATATGATTTTGAGTTGTTTTCTTGGTCAGTTGTCTAGCAAGTGTCCAGATAGAATTGTTTTCATTGCTAAGCTTTTCAATTTTGTCATCCCATTGTTCATTTTTAAAATGAGTACAGAGTTTTTTGATGAGTTTGTTTAGTTTATTTATTTTGGGTTTGAGTCGTGGGTTCAGGGTTTTATGAAGTTGTTTACGAATTCGATTTCTTTCTTTTATGATATCTCTAATATTCTGTGGCAGTTTTAGAAAATTTTCATAATGTTTGACTTTGTTTGTGGCCAGATTTTTTGCATGACTAATTTCTTGATTAAATTTATTTATGTCAGTAATAATTTTATTTTGTTGCTCTTGAAGATTGATGTTATTTAGATTAGTGATATCTTCTTTAATTTCATTATTTCTGTTAATTTTGTCCTGCAGGATATTAAAATAAAGTTTCCAATTTGTTCTTGAGATATAATTATTACTATATTTTTTATTGAGTCCAAGACATCCTAGAACTGGAAAGTGGTCAGAGGAAAGCTCATAAGTTGTAGTTGCAGAGAGGGGGAATTTTGAATTTGTGATGAAGATATCAAGGATATCCCCTTGGTTTGGTCTATGGAAGTGCGTAGGTTCGATTGGGGCTATGATTTTAAGGTTGTTGACAAGAGTTGCATTATGTAGAGTATTACCATTTTGATTAATTTTATTGCATCCCCATATATTATGTTTACTATTGAAATCACCGCCAGCAATTGTGGGGAATTTTGATGAGAAGATATTTGTTATTTCTTGGTCTGTTATTTGGTGAATAGGTCTATTATAATAACTGGTAATTTTCAAATTTAGATTATTTTCAAGATTTAGGATTATGGAAGTTTCTTCAAAACCATCTCCAATGTTGTTACTGTAGAGTGTTGCGTTATAAGATCTTTTAATAAAAATAGCAGTTCCTCCGCCAGCGTGGTGTGTACGGTCCGTACGAAAAATGTTGTAGTTTGGAATTTTTAGCTTGATATTTGGCTTAAGATGAGTTTCAGTAATTAGGGCGATATCTATATTGTGATGATCTAGGAAGTTCATGACTTAAGATAATTTATTTTTTATTCCATTTGCGTTCCAATTCAAAATTTGTATTGGTGCAAAGTTTAAATTTTTAGTGATCATTATCGTCCATTTTTTCTGACTGAGGTGTGGCAATTGCCGCATTTAATTGTTTTAGTTGCTGGGCAAGTTTGAAAATTCCAGAAGTTTTGACAAATGAAATTAGGCTTTGAAGTTCTGTGAATACAGTTCTAGCTTCATTTATGGTTTCTTTGGCTTTGGTGATGGTTTCTGTTTTGTGAACTAAGGCGTTCGCATAGGATAGTTGAGGGTTTGTGCTTGGAATTATGGTGCTTTTAATTGGCTCGACTTTATTTTGGGATTTTGGAAATTTAATGCATCCCCTGTAGCTTGCAGGGTGTGATTCTCCGCAATTTGCACATTTGGCTGGAGTTGATAGATCTTTTTGGCATTGCGAGTGGTGATGATTGCCCGCGCATTTGACACATTTAAAAACATGGTGACAAGACGTCTGTGCGTGCTAAAAACCTTGACATCGGAAGCATTGGGTAACTCCTTTACGGCCTTTGTATGATTCAGAAAACAGAAACATGTTGGGGAACAAAGCATACAGCAGCGAAGCTGCTTTTACTTCTTCATCATGGTGTATAAAAAATCAGACAGTAAGGAAATGAAATAAGTAGGAGGAGTCTGTTAGCTAAGAGAAGAGGGGGAGAGGGTTCGTCCGAAAGGCGAACGCATAATAAAAAATCGAAAATAAAAACAACAATACAGAATATGATTCAATTTTTACTACTAAGTTGAAAAGATGTGCTATGTTGTAAATTTCACGCGATTTATCATTTTTAGGCAGTGTCACTATAAATAGTGGTAGAAGAATTTTGTTGCCGTCTGCTTTTTTACTCATTTGAGTAATATTTATGATTGTAAATCCTTCTAAGATGAGCTCTAGACTTATTTCTTCTGGGGTATAATTTGAGGGTAGATTTCTGATCACCATCTTCAGATTCTTTTCTTCAGGTAGGAGAAATGTATGGTATGGAGTATTTGAGTCATCTAATAATTTGGTGATTTTTCTGTGAGTATCTGTATCTTCAACTTTAATTTTTAGTATTTCTGTGCCTGTAAGTTTGCCAGAGTATCCTTTAATGCTGTTATTTTTAAAAGCTTCTTGAATGTTTTTCCAATTGAGATTTTTATCTTTTATAATAAGAGGGGGAAGGCGCGAGTTTTTCTTCGCCATTTGAAATCCTTGATTTTCTTCTTTATTTATTAAATTTTCAGTGGATTCATTAATTTTCTTGTTAGATATATTAATATTTTCATTTATTTTTCTTTTATTCGAAATCATATTTCGCTTATTTCGTTTGGGAGTTGGGAGAGCTGGAAAGTCTTCATGGTCAGAGACATCCTCGTTGTCACTCTGCTCAAATCGGTTTTGGGTGGGTATCGCAAAAGGAGGCGATGCATTAACTTTGAATGTTAAAGTGGGAACAGCGCGAACGTTGATTCCCACGATACCAAAAATTATGTGCCCCAACCAACCACTTTTGTTATCTGTATTGATGGCTGTTGTGTTAGGCCTAAGTAAGAAACTTACATAAGCCTGAGGACATAATACTTGACAGGGTAAGAAAATTTTGCAGGGAAAATAAAATACTCAAACCTGAGCAATTTGGTTTTCAACCCAAGCTCTCAACAGTACACCAACTTTTAAGAATCACAGAAAACATACACGAAGGTTTCAAACATAAGGAACACACAGATAAACTCGGACCCTTACTATTTCTATTATATATCAACGACATACCTAAGCAGGCAAACACCACTTTAGCACTTTTTGCTGACGACACCGCAATCTTAACCAAAAATAAAAATAAAGAAATAGCAATTAAAATTCTAAATGAACATTTAATAAAACTTAGTACCTGGTTTAATGCATGGAAGATAGAACTTAACTTAGGAAAAACCCAAGCTATAATTTTCACTAAAAGCATCAAATCGCCGGACAACAATATTAAAATTAATAACCAAAATATACCATGGTCCAACGAAGTAGAATACCTCGGATTAACATTAGATAAACGATTAACTTACAAATCACACTTCAACAAAATCATTAAAAAATATAGGGCAGCAAAAGCAGTACTCAACCCACTATTAAATTACAGATCAGAGTTAAATTTAAAAAACAAATTATTAATTTATAGGTCAATGTTTCGTCCAGTGGTCAGCTACGCCTGCCAAATTTTTGGAGGTGCAGCTGACAGTCATATTAAAAAGCTACAAATCCTCCAAAACCAAACCCTCAGATTAATTTCCAAGTCACCATGGTACTTCAGAAATGAAGCTATCATGCGTGACCTTTGTATTACTAACCTCTCTAGTTACTTCTTTCAGATTAGCCTCAAATTTTACAGGAATCTCCCAGACATTGAGAACGATGAAATAGCAAAGATTCCGATCTATAACATATTCAACGCGGCAAACAAGAATAGACCCAGGACAGTTCTCAGGCTATAAACAAACACCTAGGATAACAACGTAAACAAAAGCGAGGCGAGTCGGACAACAACATGAATACCAGGTCGTACATTCACTTTTCTTAAAAAATTAATTATATTTATTTTTTATTAAATTAATGTTTTTTGCTTTCATTCCTTTTTCTTCTTCTTTTTTTTTTTTCTCTCTTTCTTCCTTCTCTTCTCTTCCTACTATCCACTCAGGTATAAAATAAACCATGACTAATAAATTTTTGCTATTTCAGATTTATTAATCATTTGTTTAGTTTCCAGGAACACTTATCCTACAGGAGATTGAACTTTGGTTCTGGAGCTCCAAACACCCACATACCGTCTCGACCGTCTCGACTTACATAAGATTTCTCAAAGGTAATAAAATAAACGGAGATATATATACATATATAATAAATAACGGTAAATTTCCTTGAAATGTTTTGTAAATCCAAGACGATATTTTAATTAGTTACGCCTCTTTTCCAGAGAAATCTCTCCTAAAATAAATAAATACCAATGTATAGTATACAATCTCGTATATAATATAGCATTTATCAAAAAGCGTGGATGATAGAAATACATTAAAGTATATTTTCTTATTTACTAAATAATCCATTTTTCAAAATAAGTAGTTGCTACTGATATTAATTTTACAAGAAGTATATTAATCATTTTGGACTGATAATTAATATTAAGAATAAATGAAACTCCTTAATTTCATATTTAATTGTATTAAGTACATAAATACATTGCTTTTCAAATGACAAGCAATTCATTATTAGAAAGTCACTGTACTTTTTTTTTTACTATTAGAACTATATATATATATATATATATATATATATATAT
>JAPDSC010097634.1:0-37368 GCA_026290005.1 Latrodectus geometricus | reverse complement strand
GTGTGTGTGTGTGTGTGTGTGTGTGTGTGTGTGTGTGTGTGTGTGTGGGTGTGTGTGTGTGTGTGTGTGTGTGTGTGTGTGTGTGTGTGTGTGTGTGTGTGTGTGTGTGTGTGTGTGTGTGTGAGAGAGAGAGAGAGAGAGAGAGAGAGAGAGAGAGAGAGAGAGAGAGAGAGAGAGAGAGAGAGGGATGGATGGATGGATGTTAGAATATGTGTGTGTGTGCGCAGAAATTTATCCTGTTATTCAACTTTTGAGAATTCCTACCTTTTTATTCCAAACTATGTTTTATAAAGAAATCTCATTATTTCCTTGTTACAATGAAACATTATGTAAAAATAATCCAATGACTTATTTATCATAATGAAACAAATATCAAACAATATAAGAATCTAGCATGTTTTAAATTCACACTGCATATATAGTACTTCATATGATTAAATGAATTTTTATGGATTCTCTGTGCACACAAAACATTTTAAAGTTTCGCACTTAAGAAAAATTTAACAAACACTTTTGTGGGAATCAAGCTTTTGAATCTTATTATTAAATTCAGAAAATTAATATCCTATTTAAACTTTAATAACACAAATCCATTTTTTTTTCTTAGAGAAGTTATAGTAAAAATGTAGCTATAAATTTTTTATTTCAGAAACTCTTTCCTTATGTGACTTCAACTTAGTATCAATCATTAAAGAAATGATTAATCAAATGCTTATAAGGAGATGTTTGTAATTTTTGAATGTCAATGAATGGGAATGATAATAAAATTGTTTTTTAGCCTTCTGATATATTTTTATCAAATTAAAAATGCATTTTTTATTTATATATAGTAACATATATAACATATTTCAAAAAGATTTTTTCATAAAATTTTGAGACACTTAATGATAAGAAAATTAATAGATTAATAATAACTTTTCTGAAAGAAGTTCTAAATTTATGTTTTAACACATAGAAACTAGAACCTGATATGATGAACGACTAGATTACGCTTCTGAAAACTTTTTCCACTTCACAAAAGAAAATGTATCGCAACTGAATGTACAAAAGAGAGAATTCTTTTGATTTAAATCAACATTCTGAAACATGCATTACTTCTTCCCACTTGTATTTAATATAAAAAGAATGCAAGCAATTCAAAGGAGAATATTTCGCAGCTGCAGCATTTTAAGTACGTCTCAGCAAACTTATACTTAAATAATTTGCATTTTCATTTCCGTCAAAGTTATAATTAAAATCAAAAATAAAATATAAGTTTAAACTAAACTATATTAAAAAAATCTATTCCTTAATATATATTTAATTTTTTCTCATACAATTTAAAGTATTTTGGAATTAATGAGAAAAATTGATTGTAATAAATTTATATATTATTTTAATTCATTAAGCTTTTTTTTGTTATATAAGGGTGAACATTTAATTCATAAATAATTTATTTCATGTTATTAAACTTTATTTTACATTATAATAATCATTCTTTTGACATAACTACGAAAATAGTTATTACGAAAAATATTGTAGAAATGAAATAACTAATTCAAAAATTGATAAAGAAATTTTATTTTTTCAAGTTAAATGTGAAATTATCATAAATTGGGAAAATGATATTTTATCTTCTCTGTTATACATAAATTATATATAACAGAAAAGAAATTTCTATAAAATTTATACCCAAAATGTTGACAATTTTCAGATTAAGGGCTAATTTTTTCGATATGCATCAGAATACCTTAAAATTGGAATTAATCCTATAAAAACTATCGTTTACTATGTCACTAATTTATTGTTTATCAAAGTTAGTGTTTAATTTCGTTTGCGAGGCATACTCAACAACTGTACATCGGTTTTTCCACAAAAAAATCCACATTGTTCATGATTAGATACAAGCCTCTATCATGAACTTGGGTTTTAATAAATTGATTAAAATAAGAGCAGTTCTCTCAAATTCTGCAATACGTAAAATGATTCTATAGTAGCAATTATAACCAGAATGATTCCTCTTTTACTACTAAAAATATATAATATTGAAAACTTTCACATGTAAAACAACTTACTTCCTTTTTAGCATAAGAAAAAATATGGCTCTTTTGAAATTGTTGAGCGCAATCCTCAAAGCAACTAAAACACTGAAAAATAAATCCTGAAGAATTTCTCAAAAAGAAGCAACTCCTAACGATTTATCATTTAGTGATTTAATGGCACCGAATTTTACAACCTGAATTCTGAATATTGTCAATTATGATGGCTAAATTCCTAAAATATTTATATAAAAATATATAACAAATTGTTACAAATGCCATGTTTGGAACAAAAAAAAAATTTATAAAAATTACGCTGTCAAAACTTTCATAATTAAATATTTTTTCTAGATATTTATAATTTTTGTGAGTAAATAATTTTTGGAGTAAATAAATTCCTCAAAATATGTTTTTTCCGGTAGAAATATTTCCTATTTCAATTGTTTTGCTACTAAGTGAAAGAAGCCTTACAATCTCAGCAATAGTTTTACGGAAGTTGAGTAAGAGTGAGATCACAAGGATGTTTATTTTCCTCAAAGAATTGAAATACTTGTGAAAGTACAGTACTTCAATTGAGGTTTCAGGACATTTTCTTTTGATGTTAATTAAAATATTTCTCTTAAAATAGATTTTTTCTGTGTAATTTTATTATATATATTTACACTTAATTCTTAAACTTTATATATTCAACTTTTTAAGTAAGTTTTAATGGTATAGAAGGTTCTCAAAACCATTTTTTTCCCTACCTGTCAACTTCAAATGAGTGCTTATAAAAATATTTTAAAATTCATACACTTGTAGTTCAGAATGTATTGTTTTCATAGGTATTCCTAAATAAAAATTAAATGTAGTTTAAATTCAAGATAAGTTACACACATTGTTTAGAGTACAATTGAATAATTGTCAAAAATATTTAATTGTGCGAATAATGGTGGTTTTTCATTTTTTCTTTTGTTCAAAATGTTCAGAGTATTATATATATATATATATATATATATATATATAATTATAAAATAATGGAAAACTATACAAAAAAATATCTTCTAATACGGAGAACTTTTGTCAGTAAAAAATCCATTTGAAACATTTTTGAAATTGGCATGTGCATGTTCTACATGATAGCAAATATGGTTTTGTAGCCTTTTCCATGCAGAAATCGCCCTATTTCCCTAAGAGGCGTAGCAAAGGATCATACACTTGTTTTTTAAAGACCACAATTACTCTGAAGTTTTAAGTTTGGTGAATGGAAATCCCGGGGAAAGTGTGTTACTTAGTCCTCATGTTCTTAAATATTAAACATGTTCAATTGGGATGAATCAGGGAATTAGCTTGATAGATGGAATCTCCTGAAGGAAGCACTGTAGAATGTAATTTATTAGTTGAAAGAATGAGAAAGTCAGTACTGATAACCTATCGATAAATGGTGACGAGAAGATCATTTCTAACATTTACGTATCTACCTGTATACTTCTCTTTAGGAAGGACACATTCTAGATTATAGGCTACTGAGGAAGATTCATAAACGCAAATCTGTCTCGTGGTATGGAATAGGGAGAAACTGATGCTATCTGCAAACGAGACAATTTTCCAGTGATCTGCTGTTTGAGTATTTGGTCTTTGGACCATTGTAGCCACCTTTTGGGCTTACATCTGACGAAATGTTTTGTAATCATAACTCTTTTCCAATCATTTTGTTTATGCGATTCCTTTCGAATTGTATTTTTTATGTGTTCATTTAGTTTAGCTGTCCCTTTTGACGCCTCATTCTTTATAGTTTTCGCAATTTTCCTTATTTTCCACCTGTCTTTCGCAATGAATTTGACTTTCATTCCTCAGTTCTCTCTAGCAGTTATAATTTAACCGTGGTTTTTGTATACTGTTCAATATGGTACCTACAAATATCCCAAAAGATGTCTCTATTTGTCTCAAACATCGTTTTCTTTAAATTTAATTTTTGACGTAGCTTGTCCTTTTTGGACTTTGTGCAATAAAACCCATCCATTTAACCATTTCTGTTTGCCTATGCTTTAACAGATGAAATCCAAATATTTGCTTCTTTGTAACTTTGACAAGTCCTTCATTTTAGCATCAACTGAAAAGAAATTTTTAAAAAAATGATGTATAAAACAATCACACTTGCGTTTGAAAATAAAAGCATCAATTTGATGCAAAACAATTAGTAAATATGAAGATTATAATAATATAAGTATAATATAATATATTAAATATTAAGACTGTTTATAAATATAATAAATTTTCAGCCACGGGTTTTCGCTATTTTGAACCACTCCTGTATTCCATCAGTGGTAATGTAGTGTATATAAAATGAAATAAGTAAAAATACAAAGGATTTTTATATCTCATAGATATTCATAGTCTGGTAAATTTTGAAAATAAATAATAACATGTATTACAAATAAATAATAACATGTAACAAATAAGAAATAACTTGGAAATTTATTTTGTGAAATTTGTGGAGAGTAAATCCTTAGTTTTTGTAGAGTTAATATCATGCCAATATTTTCTAGTTAAGTTTTTTTACTAATCAGTTACTTGTGAAGTAAAACTCAAATAAGAACTCGTGAGCAAAAATTGACTATTGAGTGACAAACAACCAATTATAAGTAAATGCATAAGAACTTTGAACATTGTTTTAAAGTCTTCCTTAAGAAATATACAGTAAGCTAAATACAATGATTGCAAATTAAGTTAATTATGGTATTAGTACTAAAGTTATATTTCAATAACAGCAAAATATTTTAATTTCTTTTCTTATAAGGATAAAACAGGTTTAAAATTTTTGCTAGTCTGATAATGTAAGCATAGTGTTTGCATGTTATGACTTCGAATGACTTTAAAAGCTATTAACTTCTACATCAAGTTTCAGAATTCCATTTGGTTAATGCTAATAATAATTTCATTTTCATTAAGTGATTGCTTTTATTAAAATCCCCAATCTCCTTAATTTCCATTAAGGAGTATCCTCATGCCTTAATTAAAAGCGTCTCGCTGACATTTCTAATAAACGTCTAAGTTCAGTAAAGATGTCTGCTTACAAAAGGAAACATTCGTTTGAGGCTTACATTCTTATGTCTTGTTATCAAATATCGTTCCATTCAGAGTGTCAAATAGCATTCTAAATTTGTCTCGACTCCACTTCAGGAAGGATGTTCTCGTTTTCTACCCCTAATTGCTTTCTCAAACACCATTAAGAATAATGTTCTCTATACTGAGGAAATGAATGAATTTTACATATCTTACATATGGTGAAATTTACTTTACGAAATTTACCATGAAACTTCATGTTTAGTCTATTTATAAAACGCGTAATTACTTAAAAATATAAAATATATAAATTCTATAAAATGTATTTGATAAAAAATTATATTGATTTTGTGTATATTAATAGGTATAAAAATTACGTAAAATAATTTGAATAATTAAAGAATATATGTTAATAACGAATTATAAATCAGATATGAATATTGTCAAATAAATTAATATAAAATTTTGAATGTTAATGAATATGTAACAAATAAAAATAAAAGATTGCTACCAATATTTTGCAGTTGGTTTAAATAGTTAACTTTCACCTACATTGGTATTTTTCAATAATATAAAATTATAATTAAATTAAATAGTTTAAATAATTTTAATTAAATTAAATAGTTGAAGATTATCTTTAAAAAGATGTTTCAATTACGCAGTTTTCTATCTTAATAAATGCTTACAAGAAAACTATAAAATAGTATAATATGAGGAATGCATCTTTGAATAGAATTGTCCAGTGCCACAATATAAATGAAAAATACAATCTTCATTTTTCTTTTTTAACTTTGTGCACATTATTGAAATCTCAGTTTTGCCGAGGATTAAACTTATAATAAATCGTAAATCTAATCAACATAATTCACGGCAAGAAACTTAGAATTTTGTTTAAGTAAACCATAAGTATAATAACTATAACCATAAGTATAATAATTTCATAATCTACTCGAAGCAATCTAATATTATTATTAAATATTTTTGCAACAGAAAACCTGTTTAATACATATGTCATGCTTGTTTAGTTTTTTTTTTTCATTCTTTAACAGTAAACTTTTTATTTATAAAGAAAAGCTATGAGAGAGCAAATCTCAATCGTTTGAGAAAAGATATTGATGTTTTACTTCAAATTCATTTTCTTTTTTTTTCTGAAAAATAAATTTGCTTCTTACCACTCTTATTCCAATAAACATCTATACACTGAACTCATAAGCCTATTCTTGATAACAATGACAGAAGTAAACCATGCGGAATTTAAAAGATATAAGTAATACGATTTGTCTGTTCTGAAGAGCAGGAATTGAAAATTTGAAATCCGATTCCTTGTTCAAATGACAGGTTATTAAATATTTCTCAACAATATACAATTCACTTTTAATGATTCTGTTTAAATAAAACAAAATTTATGGAGACTGTATATTTTAAACTGTATTTATACATTTTCCCGAGTATAATATATTTATCTGAAATGATTGAAGAAATATTCATTAAACAATTAAAAATCAAATACATTGTTGTCAATACATCAAAATCCCTTTAACTTTTTCTAAATTTTTTTAAATATTGAAGAAAGGTGCCGTATTTGTATTTTTACAGATATTTACTATTGCTAACAAAATTATACAATCACGCCTAGGTTCTCATAGAAACATGTTTTTTTACTGTGTTCCAAGTACACATTAAAAATATCTCAGAGATAGTGTGTATGTATGTTATGTGTGTATATTTATGTTATGTGTGTATGTTAGAGAGCGAGTGTGTATGTCTAAGAAAGAGTACGTATGAGTGATATAAATCTTAAGTATGCTTTAAGCTCTTTGTTAAAAATCACTTTTGCTTGAATAATATCGATACATTTTCGATAATCATTTTCTAAGCTAACTATTCAAATTAAGAGTCCTATTTATTCAGCACATATTTATAATTTAAATCAAAAAGAAAAAAAAATAGTTTAATAATATTCGTAACAACAGCTGTATTGTTAAAGATAATATTTCATTACAAAAATTTAATTCATCAACATGAAGCAAATGGAAATGTCAATCTCATTAACTACGGGATCAGCATCTTTCACGGCTGCAATTAACGAAAATATTCAAACAATGCGTCTAACAACGAAATCGCTTTATCTACATACTTTTCCATCCGACTTCCTATTGTCCTTCTAAACAAGCGAAGACTTTAGATCAATAGTGGGTGGTCAGAAGAAAATATCGGAAGTGCTTAATGAGTACATTGATTAATCGCCTTGAAGTGACAGCTTATTCTATCTCAGAAAAGGTTATTAAATTTACAAAACTACAGTTTGAGTAGAGCTACTACGACCTTTGATATTCAAGAAAATTCCACAACTCATACGTGTTCCCTCTTTCTAAATCATTTGCATTGACTGAAGAAAATTCTGATTTTATAACTCGTGCTCTATAATACAAAATATATATTAATTTATTTTCTAAATGTACATGTTATTAAAATTCCTAGCTATTGTAATGTAATATAGATGAATTAATCACTTTTTCCTTACATTTGTCACTATACAAAATATTTGCTCCCAATTTTGGTTTTAATTTGTGGTTATTTAATTAGTTAATTATAAAAAGATTTTTAATTAAAGATCAAAATAACTTCCTCTTAAGAAAATGACCATTTCCACCCTTACATCGCTTAAGTTCCCTAATGTAATTATTATAATAAGATTAACTATATAATTGCGTCTGCTTTTTTTAAACTCGTAAAATTCAAAATTGCATATTAATATGTTTAAAACTATTCTTTCTCTTTTTCATATTATTCTTAGTGCTCATCGTTAAGAAATAACAGAGTACCTAGATGTTATTTGTGATATATAAGTGAAATCTTAAATTAGTGAACTAGTCACTTACAAATTCACTTATTTTTATGACCAAACAATAAAATGAACTAGTTAATAAAATAATTATATAAAACTTTAATTAATTTTACATTTGTATTCTCTATTATCTCAAATATTAAAACTAGCATAATGTTTCATTTAATATCTTTTATGGGATGTTTTTACTATTGCGTACATAAAATTTAAATAATAGTTTTTTTTTTTTGTCTGTTTTAAACTGAATATTATTCATGAAATAAATGAACGTTTTAAGAGGATGATTTGAAAGAATGGTTTCCTGTCATCTTCTTACAGGTATATAAAATATGAAATCTAACATTAAAAAAGAATTCATTTTATTTACACATGCATATTTCTCATTCGTTAAAAAAGTAATTTGATAATTCATAGCAATCATCTAAATGTAATGTTTAACGGCTTTTCCTGCGAATATACAATAACATTCAGCTGTTAGGATTAACATCCCAATAATTTTACCTAAAAGAAAGGAACATGAAATCAATAGTATTTACATCCTGTCAAAAGAATAAAAGTTTGATTAGCTCTCTTAACCTTTAACCGCTTCTCTTACAAATTTTTTTGAAAAAAAGTGCAAAAAATTCTCATATTTTTTTATTTTATTATTAAATACAAGGAAATGAAACAAAACAAAATATGTAAGTTTTAAGTTGAATTTTTAAATTTTTACAGGTGCAAAAGCATATTTTAATATTAATTTACTATACCGAGTTATCTCGGGCAAATGGGAAAAAAGTTAAATATTAGTCTTTGTATGATAGTTTTTGAAACAAGGGACAACACAAAGTGATACCTGAAGTTCCGTACACTGGTATCTGGTCTCTTTTCTTACGGCATCATCGCCATTATTTTACTTTTTTTCGGCGCAACTATCCTCCTTTGTACATTACTAATCCACAAGCTGTCGTATACTATACAATAGAGAAACACATGACCAATCCCGTCTAAAAAATCTTTAAATCAATGAAACTTGGCAAACTGCAAGTTAAAGCTGAATATTTTATTTCATTTACCCCAGGCCGAGTAAAAACATGATAAAACAAATCGTACTGACAAATTCAGCTTTACCCGCGTTTTTTCGGGATAATAATTAACTGAAATAACTCGGGATAATCAGGCAAGTGGTTAACCAATTTGAATATAAAAAACAAAAAATGTTAAGTTCAAAAATATGCACAGGAAAAGATTTTGTTATTATCCTACATGATTTTATGAGTTGTCATTTTAATAGAGATAAATATCTTTTTAATGAAATCTTAAAATTTCCAGATACCTTATAACAATGGCAGTTTTCATTAGTACATTTGTGAAACGAAGCATCCTCGCGTGGTGCATACGGTGTAAAATATTTTCCAAACAACTAAGACTCAACATTGCAGCAAATAATCTTAAAAAATCAAAACTCAACTAACTTGCTCGGTATTCCTTTGCTTAATTTTAAATATTTTTTGTTACCCATTGAAATATATATTGTAATCAGACTACATTTTTACTAAACAAACTTGATTAAATCATGATAAATTTTGTAAAATTGTAAAATTTCCATAGTTATTATCTTTTTAAAATCCTTAATATTTCTAGTCCAAGTTTTATTATGACATTCAAGAAGAATGAAAAATAATTTTGCGTGATTGATTAGCAAATTAATACAAAATATTGCAAAGAAATATTGTAAAGAAATATGATTGTTTTCATTTTTTACTCCTTTTCCACACCCTGTATATATACACCACAATAACAATAGTATCACAGTTTAAACACGTAAAACAGTTTTGCAAATTTATAGAGCGTTTAATACATATATTTTTATACAATAGTCGAGTAAAAGTCTTCTATTAGTTCAAAGCTGAAAACTTGAGTATTATTTTTGTGTAATTAACTATTTAATTAAAATTATTAATTTGGTAATAATTATTTTTGATAATCGCATTTATTTTGATACCATTAATAGCATTTTACTTTTTTTTGCTCAAATATTTATGACACAGGTTAGTTTGTAGTTATCTTACTATAAATCTTAAAGATTACCAAAATGTTAATAATTTATTGCGATTTTATTTGGTTTTTTTTATAAAATAAATTAAAAATATTACAGGTATGCATTTCAAAAAGTTTGAAAATTCATGTACAAGTATTACTTAGAACTTATTCAACATTTTTTCATTGTAATATTTGAATAAAGAATAAAACTAAACATATTTTCAGATTTCATTTATAGAAAATTTAGTTATAGAAATATCTGTTTTGAATAAAATACGCAAATGAAATATTCTACAGCAAAGAAGTCCTTTTAAAAATGGAATATTATTTCCTTTATTCTATATATGGGTGAAATAGTAACAAAATTAAATTTCAGCAACTATTCAAAATTTGAGACACTTGGCAGTAATGATTTAGTTAAGAATAAAACCACTGTTCATTCTGTGATAAAAATGATATTTGTGTCCTGATAAAATGTATCTAATTTTATAGGGAATTCATAAAGGTCTCTGGAAATAATATAAAAGTGGATAATAAATATGTTGCAATATCAAACAGTTCTGCACTACTGTGTTGAGTACTTGGCAATGCTTGTAGTAAATCAAATATTAATTTCCTTAATATGAAATAGTTTTATTTTTTTACTTATTTGTACTTTGAAAGTTTGAATAAAAGGCAGCCATTTTAAGGAGAATTTCCATTTTCAATTACTTATTACAATTAGAAAATTATTTAAAATAAAGCTCTTGTAGTTCTGAATGAAATATACCAAGAGTTATACATTGAGATAAGTTTTAAGACAACATAATTCAGCTATGTATATAATAGTTATTAAATTAATCCTTAAAATTAATTTCTATTACTAAACAGTACTTGTGATTTTATTTCTGTTGGTATTTTTCTTATAGTAATTTCCCTTATATTTTATTTCTGCGTATCACATGAAGAAATTTATGATCTGTGTCCTCCACCCATCCCTGGGCGTGAAGTTATTTTGAGAAGAAACTCCCCTTTCTATCTATCGTGGGACAAATCACGTGACTCATTTCAATTCTTACCCATCATTCAATCTCAAGACTTTCGTTCTCGAAGATAGGAAGAACGCTTGAAAGTCAAAAACGAAACGGAGAAGTCGGAAAACGGCTCCTTTCCGCCTAAGAGGGAAACAAAAAAAAGTTGCTAGAAACCACGATCAGGGCGACCCCTGGAGGTAAGACATGGTATCTGTGGTGTTGTTTTGGCACAAAAAGGAAAAGGGGAACTCCTTTTCGCTATGGTGATGACTGCCGGGGTGGGTAGGAAAAACAAAATGAGTGGCGGCATCGTGGAGTCCGGTGTGGACGATGATTAGGCTGGATGAGCCGGAGACCATGCAAGGAACAGTCGTGCGTACAGATGTCCGGCCTTTCCAGCCAAAGGTCCGGTTACTCGGACAGTGGTGGTGGTGGTGGAGGCGAAATTCGAGTGGCCTTTATAGAACTCTTTGATTTAGGGGGTAAATTTGATGCCAAAAGAAAAAGGTGCCGTGAGGATCCTAACGAGAGAGAAGAGGAGGGTAATTTTAAAAGAAGGGTCTCCTCCTCAAGTGCCCAGGAAAGTCTTCTCAAAGGAAGTCAGGGCAAGAAACGCAGGCAAAAAGAGGCTGCCTGCAGAAAAAAACAGCAATACGTAAACAACTTTTTAGAAAGACCACGTGGTTACAAGGCTATCACCTACCATCTGGCATTGTAAGTTTTATTTGTAATATTATTAATACGTAATATTATCTATAATGTAAACCATAAGGAAAACTTTCTGATAGCAACTTATTTACTATGCCACTTTGTTTGAAATTAAATTTAAACTGCCAGGTAAGTTATCTATATAATAACATTTTTAATTGATTAATATACTAAGTACGCTCAAAAAATTTTGGAACTTTATATTACCTTCTAAAATTATCTATATAAAAAAAACAATCTACTTAAATTTTGATAACTCATTAACTGATGGTAAAAGAATTATGCAGGTAAAATAAACACATAATTAAAAAGGTATAATTATAAAACATAATTAGTATTTGAATAAGCATTCAGTTGTGAATATGATAAAATAATAATGTTGTAGAAGGCTTAGGAGAGTTATTACATATTTGAAGCGCGCAGTAAGTTAAATTCGTATTATTTATATGAAACATTTTCTGCAAATATTTTTTTGAAGCATCTGCTAATAAGAAACTGACCTCATCGAATGATTGAGAGATTAATGTTTCATGATTACTCAGTAAATCAATTATCGAAGAAGAATAAATCAATTTTCGTTACAAAGTATTTTCTTGATCTATATTAAATCTTCATATCATTAAAAATGTTTATCGCTTAGAAGGAATTGTTTCCCAGAATTCTTAGTAAACTTCAAGTATATTTCGTATTTTAATATTTTGTGCACATTAATATACATAGTTTTTTAGTAACTCTTCACTCTGTTTTTTGTATGGAATCATTAAATGCAAATTTGTGGGATCTTTTATTCCATAATCCAGTTATTTCCAGAAAAAAATTTAGTTTTGAGGATTTTTTTTCAATTAAAATTTTCATTGAGTTAACTGCTGAATATTCAGATTAATTTTATATTAAATACTCTAAATTTATATTTTTAATATATTTTAAATACTTTGATTTGAATAAAATTATGCCAAATTTTATTAACATTCTTAAAGAGTTGCATATTTTCATAAATTACAATGGTTTTAAAATGCTTTAATAATTAGAACTAAGAAAACAAAATTTTCCTTATACATTATTTAAATAAATCACTTAATTATAATTAAATCATTGTTAAACGAATTAATTAAAACATATAGAAATTACTTAATTTATTTTAATCTTTTGGCATTTTTCTATTTCAATAAAATCTTACAACTTATCTTTTATTAATATTTTTAATAGGAGTTATTAAATTAAAGTGATACATTTTCATAAATTATATATAATTTTGCCATATAAATTTAATTTCATTTTCCCAAATTTTATTATTTTTTATATTATAAAAATTATAGTTATATAAATACTTCTTTATAAAATATCAATATTAACAGAAATTAAAGTAAATAAGAACTACAAACGGTACTTCGTAAGCATTTACAACGCTGTATTAAGTGAATATTCATGTCCTAAAAAGTTGCATTTTTTCTGTGCAATGATATGATATTTTGTTATATGTACTGTTATAAAAATGTATAAAACATGATTTTGTGACTGTGATGTACTGTTATAAAACTGTAATTTTTATCGTTAAGTTATGTGAGTTATTTAATTATTGAAGCTATTTTAATGCTTAAGAGCATTCATCATATTTATACTTAAATTTATTGTAAAAATTGCAATTTAAACTGAATTCATTATATGAATAAATAAAAAAAAATTGCTATGTATGTAGAGTGTTGTTCTCAGTATTTATCAAAAAAATTGGTTTAGTGAGTTACCTTATGTTAATCAAATACGAAATATTAATTCTTGAAAAGGGATTCTTTAATTTTAAATTTTAGAAAATATTTTTACGTTCGAATAAAAAATATTGAAAAAAGTATATTAGACAGCAGTACTTGTTTTACTTAGTTTTTCAAATGGTAAAATGCTTTAAGCAATATATTCATCTCCATAAATTAATAATGCTTATATTTGAGTTTGCAAATTTTGATATTGAAATAAACGACACATAATTCCATAAACCAAGTTCTGATTTCCAACTAAAATTGATTAATTTCTAGCTTAAAACTCAAAATAAGTATTATTTTTTTTAAGTATAAAGAATCAAAAATTTCCTTCCTCAAATGAAATATTTTAATTCTGAGTTATAATATTTCGTTTTCTTCTATATGCGTACACTCCGTATAGATTTTATCGTACTAGATATCGCTATAGAAATAAATTATAAAATATATTTTTGATGAATAAAATAATCAAAATTATTGAAAAATCACTTGTTTTGTTATGATTTTTTGGCATATTTTATTAAAAATTTCATTCTATTAAAAATTCCTTTCTTTTTTATTATTGATTTGAAAAAAATTCAATTTTATACTTTCTTTAAAAATCAAATTCAAAAACCTGAAGTGCAAAGAATTGTAGAATATTTTTTCGATACTTGCCATTTCACATTATATGATGCAAAACAATTAGTATCTTGATTTTTATGTGGAAAAGTAATAATTGCTAAATGGCGTTATGAGCATCACAAGTATTTGTACTTAGATTAACTTATTGTTAATATATTTATTTTTGTCATAAAATTTCACATTTTATACGATATATTAAGCAGAATTATTCCTATGTTATAATCTTAGACATGATATAGAATAAATAATTCATTCAACTAATCAGAAATAATTTACTTGTATGTTTAAATAGCAATAAAAGTATTTTTTAATTTTATATTTTTAACATTTTCTTTTTAATCTTATTACTTTTTTTCCTTTTTCTAGGTAAG
The DNA here is from genome assembly GCA_026290005.1 of Latrodectus geometricus. Lineage (NCBI taxonomy): Eukaryota > Metazoa > Arthropoda > Arachnida > Araneae > Theridiidae > Latrodectus > Latrodectus geometricus. The sequence goes on along the minus strand of JAPDSC010097634.1, from coordinate 22,968 downwards.
TATTCTTACATATATTTTAAGAATATTCTTTGAATGTCAGGTATGAAAAATTATTTATTACTGGATAGCAATTGCTCCCTTTTTATTTTTTCAGTACTTTATTTGTATGATTGTAATGTTATTAATATATTTAGTTTATTTATATATTTTCTGTAATTCCATGTCGAAATCATAGGGAAGTATTTTTTGTGGCTCACTCATGACTTTAATTTTTAAATTACCAATTATATATTATATTGGTATTTAGAAATTAAATACAATTGGTATTATATATAACTATGTTTTATATGATTTATACATTATAAACAATTATCTATTATATAATTACCAATTAAATATAAATATAAATTAGATACTAATAATAGAAAATATTATACACATAATTTTAATTAGGGAAATATATTATCGATGTTATAAATATTTAATAAAAAATTTCTACAACCTACTTTTAGAAAATATTTTATTTGAATCTTTAAAATATGGTACTAATACACCTGATTGTTTCTGCATTAGATAATTTCATACACATTATTCTTATTGTTCAGTTGTGTGTGTATTTTTTTTTTTTTGTCTACTGTATTATTAATAATCCTCATAATTTGTCTACTTGAATCAACATTTTTCTCATATTGAAAAGTTATCTAAATTTTTATTATGTTGATAAATTACCATAAAAATTTTGAATATTATCTATTTTTTAATAAATAGAAAAATATTATATAATTAAAAAGACAATAAATAAATAACATTTATTGTTTTAATATTATTACATTCTTAATATATAATATTTATAGACAATATAAAAATATTTATACTTTAATTAAAACTAAATTGAAAGAGATATGTAAACTAAAAATCATGATAGAAAATAATAAATCATATTTCATTCTCAAAATAGAGGTAAGCAGTGTTCATCATGTTATTTACAAGCTACGTTCAGTTTTCAAGGTTTTATAAAAGTTTACTTCAGTTACGTAAGCTACAGATCAATAATATTTTCTATGACGCTTCAAGAGTCATTGTAACTAATTAAACAATAGTTTCTCTATTCAAAAGTAAAACTACATTCAAATAAGTGTAAATATCACTTTAACTGAAATTGTTTTGCTTAAAAGAATGGAAAAAATTAAATAAATTGTGATAAAAAAAAACTCAATTTGTCTCTTAATTAAATCTTATTATTCTTAGTATGTGTTTAGTATTTGATAATTACTTTATTTATATACGAATTGTAAAGATTCTGGTATCAAAAATACTTAAATTTCTGATGAAAAAAATATTTCTAATAGGATAATTTATAATTCTGAGAAAAATATTTTGTGCAAAATTGACAGTAGACATTTAATTATAAAAATTTTAATTAAATTTTAAATATTTTAGAATATATCAGTGCCTTAAACTTTAATGAATTTTTTCTAATGTATGACTTTAAATATTTTTAATTAAGTCTTGTTTGAGTTGATTTATAAATCTTTTCCAAAACAAACAGTTACAGTTTCGCATTTTATATTGACAAATATATACCATGTAAAACAATTTACAGAAATTTTGATACAAAATATAAAAATTTTAATGGTATAATTTGATATCAGCAACAGATTTTTAAGAATGATTCAATATGAAGTATTTCTGTTTTTTATAATAAATTATTTCAAAAAATCAAAAGTAATGAAAATTTGTGACATAAATTTTAAGTAATACTAGATTTTTAGAAATAAATATGTAAATCGAGTGTAAAATTAAGCTAAATATTTCTCATGAACAATATGAATTTTTTATTTATTTTTAATGGAACATAAATGCAAAAAATTGTTTATAAATTATAGAGACTTACAATTGAATCATCTAGCCATTTAAAATTTGAAAGAATAATAAATCTGAATAAAACTTTGATTTGTTAAGTGATTGTAATGTTAACTATATTGAAATCAATAAATATTTACGTTAATATATATTTTATTTAATTTCTTACTTTAAATTAGTTTTTCAATAAATTTCCAATATAGAAGCTTCATTACATATAATATTCTAAAAGAGGTTTCAGAAATTCTTAAATCTTCTTTTACAGTTAATTATTTGGAATAGTACATTTGAGTACTAGAGGAAGCTTCACTAAAATTCACTTTTTACTGATTACAATAAAGCAGCGTAAATATTAATTAATATTTCGTATTGAAAAAAAATTAAAATTTAAAAGTTAGTATAATAAATTTAAATTTATAGACCTTGAAATTGACGTCAATTACTTAAACAGAAAATTATTTTGATTATCTTATCTATATGAAGACGATAGAAAAAATCTTTGTTTGAAAAAGAAATTTACAAGGAACGTGAGTATGGTGTGTTTACGTCCTAAGTGTCTGTTAATGTGGTAATTAGGCTAGGTGCATTTTCATCTGAGCCAAATTAATGAGTAACGAGAGTTTGCTTCTGTGTATAAACTGGCTCAATTTAAGCCTAACTTTTCAATTAATGAACTTAATTTAACAATACGTTGCAAAATTTTTAATATCTTATCCTCGGCAATTTAATGGAAGTTTGAAACTTTTCTTTTATTCAGCATAACTGACAAGATAATTATTCAAATAATTTCCTGATATATTGCACAACAAAATTTAGTTACCAAATTTCATTGATTTTGAAAATCGAAAAATCTTTTGAGAATTATTCGTACTAATAATTTTCAAATAATAATAATGAGATTTTCATTTCTAACGAATTTTCTTGTTTTACACAAAAATGTTAATGGAAGAAACTAAAATAGCAGACATATCTTCTTACATTAGGTTACATTTGTATAAAAGAATATCTTAAAAATACATATGTGAAATTTATAAAATAATCCATGAATAAATCAAATTTTATGCTCAAACCAAATGTTAATAAGAATTTCTATTTTACAATATCCTTTATGAAGTACTTTTAATATTTCATTAAAATTTGTAAAGAACATTTAATTTTTGTTTTACTATATTTAATGTATGAAAGAAATACAATTTAACCATACAAATTTTCTATAGATTTTTTAAATTAATGAGAATAATTTTGATATATTTGTATTTTTTTGTTAATCAGTAAAGTCAAAAATCCCTTATTCCTTTATTTAATATCGTAATAATGTAATAAATATAAATTTAAGTTAAAATTTCTCAAGGTATTGATTTGAAATGAATTTTTTAAGCAAGCTTGATTGAAGTAAACTTTGTTGATTTTAACACAAAACACAAATACCATGACGGAAAAGCCACTTGTTTTGTTAATGGAATATTTGACTAAAAGTATTAATTAAAGTAACTGACTAAGCTTAGAAATATTACAGAAATGCTGAAAAATAATTTAAATACAATTAACAAACTTTTTAAATACAAGTATTGACAAAGTTTATTTTAAATTACTGTGAGGTTGATAATATAATAATAACAGTGTTTGAAGGTTGTAAGTAAAGCTATGGTTGCAATGTTCTCTATGTAAAATAATATGTGCTACATGAACCACTTTCATGCTCTTCAGAATGAAAGTGGTTCAGTTTTTAACTACAACTTAATGCAGGCAAAACCCTTATTAGCACTTTAAGTGTACAAAGACCGTGTGTACACCAATTTAAAAGTAGACGTCAATTTCATCCCTTGGTGTGCAGAATCAAGCCCTTTGTGTGAATGAAAGAAATAAAAATCTGAATGAAAAAATATTTTTTTCAAGATTTAAGCGATAAGAATCATACTACCGTAAAATCAAAAATTATTAATTTATTTATTTTTAAACATTAATACTGATATTTTTTACATGAACTGAATTTTTTTATAATTTTTAACTATCAAATAATATTATGCATACAAAAGATCGTTCAATGTAATTTCACAATTTAATGTTTGTTGCTTGTATCATAAAATGTTTGCTAATTTTAAAATGTTGCTTGGTATTCAGTGTTAAATATAATTAATATATTTTTAAATATGAACTATCAGTCTTTCAGTGAATTGAAAAAAATAATTTTTATCATTTAAGGATTTGAATAATAGCGTAGAAAAAATATAAAACTATACACAAAGCTTTATTTACAAATTTCTAAGTCAATAAAATTTTTATAAGATATCCATATGATTTTAAGAATAGAATTCCTATGTTGATGTTGAATTTAGGCGAGTATTTGAAACACGCGAGCTCATAGAAAAGCTATTTACTTAATAAAATATTTAGATTTGAGTTTAAGTTATATCTTATTTAAAAATATTCTGTATGCCAATATTAAATAGCCATAAATATTTAAATGAGTAAAGTTAAGAATACAAACAAATATATTATTCATAAGCAAATCTATACTATCATTCAGAAATATTTTTAAAATACTAACTTCTCAGTCACATAAAAAGTACCCTGTACACTACATTTGGTAAAAAATATTTATATTCTTCATGTATTCAGCTCAAACTTTTGAAGAACATGAAATTAGAAAAACATACGAAATCAATGATAAAAAATGTTTCCTGCAAAGAAAAATTCAAAGTTTAAAAGTATTTCTACGCAACTTGAAAGTGTTTACAAAAATCGAAGTGACTATTAATAATGGAGTTAATTACATTTTAATTGAGAGATGGCATGATCATGAATCAATATTGGAATACTTTTCACCGTTGTAATGGTCAATTCTATGTTCGGTAAGATTTTATAAATGTGTTCAGATAATGATTGTGTACTGCCAGCGTTTGATTAAATATTTAAATACCCAACCATAATATCATTAATAGTATTTGCTCTCAAATGAAAATGAGAATATTTAGTTTATATATAAGGGAGATTTTTAAGAAAATTAACCATATTTTAATTAAAGATGGTTATTTTTTAGTCTTATATGTATGTAGTTTTTTTTTCAAAATTTATAAGTTTTTCTTTCATTTTATTTGTATGTTTTCAAATTGAGAATTTATAGTAAAACTATTTTTTCACTGTAAATATCATTATTTGTATTTAATGAATAAAAATGTTGAATAAATACAAAGCCTATTTAAGTAGAAATTAATTATAAATATCTTAATAATTTTTACATTGATTTAAAATATTTTTTAAGAAAAATTAAACTGAAGAAATTTTATAATTATTATTTTAAGCTATTAAAATGTCAAGATTTATAATGAATACTGTTAGTTTTCTCAGTTTCAGCAAATTATTTTACAAAAAATTGCAATCTAGATTCCATAATTATTTTAAAGGGGAGTGACATTTTAAGTTAATTTGAGATATTCTTCTAAGACTTTTATCTGATTGTAATCTTTATAATTTTGTCTATAAACTTAATTTTTATAACACTTGTCCTAGATATATTTTGTGGAAAATGAGGTAACATATTTTCTTAACGTGTTTACCCTTCCATGAAATCTTTTGAAAAAAATTGTCATTGCAAATATTTTGTTTATTAATAATTTTTTATTACAAAATTATTATCTTGATATCTTGAATATTTAAATCTTAATGTCTGCAATCCTGCAAAAAACATTTTTATTTAGTGAATTTTATTTAAATTTATATTTACATTTTTCTAGTCATTAATATAATATATACTGCTCTAGGTTCCAGTGTATAAATTTCTATAAATCTTTGTCTGTTCTTGAGTAATATTTATCAAATGGAAGCTTTCAGTATATTTTTAAATACTCTTGAAGTATTTTAAAAAATACAATAGCCTTGCCAAATTTTTATAATAATTTGAATTATTGTTTAACTTTTTATACTATTTTGTTATTTATACTGGACTAATTGCATTATACTTAGCTTATAGGAATATTGTTATCGAATTTGGTAAAATTTCTTTTATAACCTTGTTAAATGGTATAACTTAAATTTTTTATTTTCTGGAAAAAAATTGACTTCTTAGAGATTCAATACATTCATTAGAATGTTGTTCTGAATTCTCTTCTTTCTTCTTCAAACTTTCAATTTAATACCATAAGAATTGTATGAAATTAAGAATTTTGAACAAAAATTACTTGGACATTTTCTTTACAATTGACATGCAAGAAATAGTTCCAATGTATACCATGTTGTAAATTTTCTCTAAAATATAAATTAGGAAATAACTTTTACAAAAATAATGTTTTAAAATAATTGTGCTACTATTTAAGACATTTAATATGAAAATTTTATTCTGAAGAATTAAAATTATATGATATTTTTTTACATAATTAAAGAAAAAACAATTTGTAAGAAAATTTTGCCACAATTGATTTAAGGATTTTATTTACAATACGCATCAATTCTAGGCTTTTAATTTGCAGAAACTATTTCTTACAGTTAAATAGAATGCTAAGAATTAATGAAAGGAAATTCTTCTGACTGTGGCAAGAACTAAATTAAACAATATTTTAAAAAAAAACTAAAAAGGTTTAAAACTAAAATTTAAAAAAGTGATTTAAGCATCGGATTATATTATCAAAAATTAATTACTTGCTCAAAATAGTTAAAGTAAATTCATTTATTTATTAAAAATTGTATTATTAAGATTTTTTTTTTTATTTTGAAAAAAAGCTTTCGTGTAAAAAGTCGTTAAAAACATAAACTTTAAAGAGTAACCTATGTCATAAAAGAAATGATAAAAAATATATTGAAAAGAATTTTCAATATAAACTTTTTAAAAAAGGAAATTCAAAATAGTTTATTAGTTATCTATGTACAAAAACGAAACATTTATGATTGAAATGATTTATTTAAATCAAAAACTTTTGTTGGGAATGTGTAAGACTGGCAATTTAAATACCTACTAAATTTTTCATTGAGGAACAACTTTGATATACCCCCCCAAAAATTGGCACTCCCAACGACCAATGGCCAAATCTGGCACTCCCAACGAACGTTTTAGGGTTACTTTTTTTAATTTTAGTGTTGCTAATTTAGGTTTTTTCAGCTTATAGGTTTTTGCTGTTGCCAAATTTAGTAGTTTTTTGTAATTTGTACCATTTTTTGAGTTTTTCTTTTAAAGTTTTTTTACGTATTAATTATTTGTATCTAGCGAGAATCCATCTTGGCGAGAAAAAAAGGTGCCAAAAATAGGTAATTGGCTTGGCGATAAAAAAAACCCGCCAAATTTCCGATTTGGGGGGTATATCAAAATAGTTCCTTCATTGAAATGTCATTGAGAAAAATATCTTCATTAAATGAAAAAATATTACATCACAGAAAGTGCTTAGATTTTTTTCTAACGGTAGGCACTGGGTGTCTAACCCTTCGCCACAAAAAAAAAAAAAAACGAAATTCCTACTTATTTAGAGTTACCCCGTGGACACCTTTTAACCTAGTCACGTAGGTGAGCAGCATTATCCACGTGACACCCAGTTTATAGGGGTGGGTCATATTCATTCATCATCTCAGAAGAAAGACAAAGAAACATAGAAAAAGAAAATAAAACATCCATACCCTAACCGGGATTCGAACCCGGGAACAACAGCCTAGGAGTGAGGACGGCTAACCACTCAGCCATCGGTTGGCGTTTAAAACTAAAAATGTTAATTCTGTTTTTAAAAATAAATGTTCTCCAATGACAATGCTTTTAGTCCTGAATAAAAGTTTAAATGTGTAATTACTTAGGAAGGTAATAAAACTGAAAAATCCCTTAGATATTTGAAAATAATAAACAGGAAGCATAACACAAGTTAGTTGTAAATGACAATTTACTGTTATATATTCTCACAAAATTTATTTTCAAAAACCAAATTATTTAAGTAAGGATTAGATTTAGCACATGGATAAAAAATGAAAAGGGGTGTGTGGGATAGGATACAATTTTTATGCTTTCTCACAAAAAATTTCTAACAAAATTAGTGTTAATTTTAAAAATAAAAAATGCTATGTTATTACACTTAAGGCAATCTAATCTAACTGCAAAAGTAGTGTTAAAATATAGTTAAGTTAAATTTTAACGGAAGTTTAGAATTTTAAACTTTTTTTTTAAAAAAAGCATATTTTAATTTATTTGTTCGTTTACTACATATAACCGTAGTAATATGGACTCTTTCAACTAACTTTTTCACATAACTGTTTTTAAAGTTTGATTTTGTTGTTTTTTGTAATATTTGCAATTTAATGACATTAAACAATTTTCAGTTTATTTCTTAAACTCTTTTACAGTTAACTGTTTTATAAAAAATAAGTATTTTTATTTGTTTATGGTATATCTGAACAAAACATTCTCTTTAAATCATAATTCGAATCATTTTTATTAAATCAACTTTAAAAAACAAATATCAAATATATATTGATACATAAAATGTTACAAGTTTTTAAATAACTTTTTAAAAAACAAAAAGTTATTTTTTGCCAGATCTTAAAAAAAATATCATACATAGGTCGCTTATTGAATTAGTTTATAGTAACATTACATTTTTTCTAAAAGTAAGAAAAATGGTAACGTGCATTCATCCAAATAAATTCAAGAAATATGATAGCTAATAATACCTTTTAAATGGATATTAGAATTTCTTTTTTCATTTTTTTCTTACCGCTATTTTTCCAAGAAAATGAAAAATAATTAGATCCCAAAAGTAATCATAAATTTCGAAGCACTTACTTCTTGAAAGAAGAAATCTTCCGCCACAAGATCGATACTGATGGTAAAATATTCCAAGTTAATCGACTACAAAATGAGAATTTTTTTTTTTGTATTCTTTATCACATTCCTGTAATTGAGTAGTGCCCTCGTTGTCAAATGTCCGAAAAAATGATATAAAAAGGAACTGAGAAAAAAATTTTGAATATTATCTTCAGAATACCTCTGGAATTTTTTTTTCTTTTTTTGTGAAGAAGTCACGATATATGAACATATAATGGAAAACGTTTTTTGGAATTCCCAGAGAAATGTCTTTAGAATCAAATTGTTTTAATAAAAATCAGGTCATTCTTTCAATTCATTTTTTACATTTGAAAATTCATGTTTTGGGAATACTTGTATTGTTTATTTAAAATACATTTTATTTTTACTGTATATTATATAATATATATATATATATATATATATATTCTTTCAAAATTTGATATTTTATCTTGAGTGTATTGAAGTGCTAAAATAAATTCTTGTTACAATACTTGAGTATAAATACATGTACTGTTATTAAATTTCATCAAACAAAATTTTCAAAAATAAATGATGCCTCACATTTCTTTTAATTTAACAGAACTGGCAGCCAAATGATTAGTTCTTTTGCCTTCGGTTCAATAACTAATTCTCAAGTTTGATTCTCGCCTAACTTTAAATATTCCTAATAAATCAGATTCATTATTAGACATTGAATATCAGTTTAATTACAGTTTAGAGACTAAAAAAAATAAAACCAGTCCGGTTATTTGTTATCGTGGTAACTATTACATTATAATTGTAAGCATTTGTACTTCTACATTTGCTTAAATAATAGATAGAATTTATTTTTTAAAAGATATTGGTCTTCACATCAAACTAATTATTCAATGATAAAAAAGTAGCATGTATAATGAATAAAATATGTATCATTACCAATGTTTATTAAAATAAGGTTAAGTTTAAAAAATCTGAATTATAACATATTACCTAAAGTAATAGAATTAATTTAATTAAACTATATTATTAATCCATGTGTATTTTTTTATTCGATTGATTAAAAATTCATGAACTAAGTTTATACGAAATTCCCTATTTACGTAACTTGAATAATTTTACCAAAAAATGAATATTTAATTATTTTTTAGTTTTGTAGGACGATTTTTATAGTGATTTTGGCTTTCAGTTATTAATCACTTCTCATAGATATATTAATTTACTCTTCAAGAAAACTATTCGTATAGTGTCATGTTAAATGCACTTGATGGTATAGTAAACTGAAGAAACAAAAAACATAATTTAAAGAGAATTTTCTGTTGTAAGCTTTGATGCTTTGAATTCCCCTAATATAAATCCAAAATAGTTTCAGAATTGTAAAAACCTTTTAAAATCATTAGATACTAATATTAGAACTTCGAAAGATAAAAGCTGATTAATGTGACCTCAATAACTATCTGGACAGAAAATATTCATTTGAATTTACTACACATTTGTCACTCTATTCATCACAGTTAAGGACAATGTTATTCATAAGTCATAAAATTTAAAACTGTTCTAAATTTTAATGAACTAGTCATTGCTAATGGTAATGTACAATAAATATTAATTACCGATAATTTTAAATCAAGTTAATAGATTCCTGTCGTTTGGAAACTAACTTTCCTTATGAAAAGTGCTTAAAATATAATTTCATTTTACGAAACAACCTCTTACATATTTAACAGATATTTTCGAAATTTAAATATAACAAAAATATACTTTAACATCTTTATATTCAATAAAGAAATTTTAAAGTAATTATTCACAATATAGTATAGTTAAGTAAAGAAATAATAAAGTGAAGAATTGCAGTATGTAAAATACATATTATAGTGTGTATTAAGTAAACATAGTAAAATTAATAATTAGTTTCATTTCGAATATACTTTTTGAATGGTATGCGAACATATAAGAAAAAAAAGCTTAATTATTAGTTATTTTAGCTTCCTTTTTCAAACATTGTCTTAATCATTGTAAAATCCTACAGAGCAAAAAAGCAATACAATATATTCTATATCTCATTTAGATTAATTTTTTCCAAATTCGAAATTGATATATATCGCAACTTTAAATTATAATAAGTTAAGAATTTTCTGGTTTGAGTTTGTAATGGGTAATCATGAGATTAAAATTATGAGTTCATGATATATTCTAAGCTTATATTTGCGCGTTCACGTGCATTCAAGCAGGAATAGATTAGCCACAAATGATTACAGAAATACAGTTTCCAAGTGATTTTTATTTTAAGCAACAGTAAAAGCAGAATCTGCAAGTTAAAGAAATATATGTGATGAAATTTTTTGCAAACTTTTGTGGAAAATAAAGGAAGTTTCTTTTTATCACTATCAAATGAAATTTATATTAGTTACTTGAAATTTTGTTGGATATATGTGGAAATTTTGGCATCTTTATATGTTCAATTATAATTTGATGGTTTGATTAATGAAAATTATACAAAAATAAAACATTGTTACATTTCGGCTTTACAAAATAATCACAATACCATAATTTCTAAATTTAAAATGTTCTAATTATGTTAAAATTCTTTTATTTTTAATTTTAGCAAAGAAAACTATATAATTCAATATTATAGAAAATAAATTTTAACAGTGCTTAAGAAAATTTAAACATCATATGCAATATACATTTTTAGCATGTATTTACTAAATTGAAGTTTTTCCATTAATATATTTTAATCATATCAAACTTGAGAGAAATATCTACCGGAAGCCTGTCTCGTGGCATTCAAAATACATTTCTTGAAACGAAGGATATAATTCTTTTATAAAATTATGATGTTTGAAAATTTTTGTTCCAATAAAATGAAAGAAAAAAGTTCTCAAATTAAACTTTTTCTCATTTTTTCACACACTATCCCTAACGCAGTAGCATTTACAGATGACTACATGTTAATGAACAACAGTTGTACGCCATGTTATGCTAACTTAAGGAATAAGTTCCTTTTGGAGGATGAAACTATACAAATAAAATGACCAGCATTTTCTCTATACAAGAACCTAATAGAGCAAAATTTGGACATTCTACTCAGACGAATTGCTGGACGCCTGTCACTTCCAAGAATGAAATGTTCTTCTAAAGAACTTTAACAGCCCTTCATCATTGGTCTCATTGACTTGATGCCTCAAAGGTGTTAAACGTTGCTTGTCATCCGGAGAAACCATACTCCTTATTAAAAACAATTTTTTTTTAAGAAAATACCTTTTTTGTTTTTCTCATCAGCACAAATTATTTTTTTTTCCCTTTTGTACACAAAAGGCTCAATAAAGCACATTTGTTTTGTCAAAACAACTATAATTTTTATCTCACAACATACTACGTCAGTCAGCTACGTATCAATCAAATAAACAGTAAGATCAAGCCACAACTCTACATCCTTTAACTTTTTTGAGCAATGCATATGACTTCGATTGCCATTTATTCAAAATTTGAAATCGTCAAAGCATTTATACTTAAGAATGCCTATTATTTTTTTAAAATTATTTATGATATTTATTTAACCTATTTAATATTATGCTTACTTTATTTTACATGGAAATTATCATTCAGTTTATTATATTAACATTCAACTGTATTTTACAATAATAAAGTATGAAATCTCGATAAGTTTAAGAAGTAAGCTATGAAGCCTTACCAATATTTTTAAATATTCATTATTATGTATTCATTTAAAAACAATATTACACTTTTCTGATAATTTTTAAATCCAGATATATGTAAGAAATATTAAATGAGAGAAAACTTCAACATCATTATGATTATTCTCTTTATCGTTCCTTTACCCAAATTTTTGACAAGCATTTCGAACTTATAAATTTAAACTTCATGTTGATGATGATATTTTATAGTATTTGAATACGAAGTACAACAATAAATCTTGCATACACACATTTCTATGGCATCGATAACGTAGCTTTAAATCTTTTCTAAGACATAAATCAAGAAAAATAGAATATATGTCAAAAAATTTAAAAACTTCACACAATTGCAGAGCATTTCATGACCTATATCTTACAGTAAATATTTATTTAGTAAGACTATAAAATTGACAGAATTTAGATTGTGTTTCAATCGATTTTTGCGACATTCAGAGTAGAAATTTTGAAGTCGTATTTTGTTCAATATTGTGAATAGTGAATGTATGAAAATCTACTTCTTTATATTACTTATTTTTTTAAAAAAGAAATATTGAAGCTATTAAAATCATACAAATTGCTTTATTTAAAGTATTAATTTAACTTTATACCATTTTTCAGTTTATCCAGTTGATATAATTCCATTCATGGATACTCTTTAATTATTTTAACAGAAACAGTGCTTTCCCATTTTTTCATAATGAACTCACTTGATTTGAAATGTTTTCATTAACGCTTTAAACAAAACATTGAATGTACATCAACACATACTTGAAATGTTTTCTTTAATATTTCTTTATTAAAAACGTGTGTTTAGTTTAAACTCCTTATAAATTTTTATGGTATTCGAAATTATTTTGACATTTTTCATATTACCGTAAATTAAGAAATGTAAAAATCTTAAAATTTATTTTACTCGATTGTCAATAATTCTCAAATATCCAAATTTAATATCAGTTAACCAATTAAAATATTACAACCAAATTGTCCTTTAAAGTTTAGTTTAATATACATCGTCTTATGTGTATGTGTCTTCAATATATTTTTTTTGTATTTTGTACTAAGAATATGAAATTTATTCTTTATATTGTAATTCATTAAATCTGTCTTCATCATCATCATTTATATACCAATTTCTTACAATTACTTCCTACTAAAACAATCATAATTATGAAACAATTTATTGTAGTCGTCACATATAATATATCGAATTATCTGGTTTATTCATTAATTCATTTATAAAAAAACTATGATTTTATATCATAGATGAAATCTAAATAATTTTATTTTAACTTTTAGATGCCTTATGTATGAATGTGTAGTTGCTTTAGATAAAACTCTTTTCCTTAAATCGTGGTTTGTTGTCAGAAAAATTTAAATATTTCTTCAGATTTTTAATAATTAATATTCATTAATAAACTATGATAGAAATTCAAGACTAAATTAAGGTAAAAACTGATTGAAATAGATAACTGGAAATGATTAAAGAAACTCTACTATCTTTTTATTATATAATAAATTTAAGTTATACAAATAAAATATGAAATTAATTTGAATATATGAGATTAAAATTAATTAAAATTAATTTGAATATATGAAAATAAAATAGGATTCCTGAAATGGCAATGGTTTTTATTGTATTAATTTTTCAATTATACAATTTTCAAAGAAAAATGATTAATTTGCCAACGTGGTTTGCACCCATGTAATTAGAGCAAGCAGACATTTTACTTAGAAACCATATGGTATTAAGGTGTTTAAAATTTTCTATCTCAAAAAAGTTTTATTATTACTCATCATTTTAATAAAAGCATTATGTCTAACATTATATAAAATCTCTCTTTTATAAGAACTGTAACATGCATAGATGAATTAAGTTATCAAAATTATGCATTTGTAAATATGATATCTTAGTTGATGCCAAATATAATGCAATAAGTAACAATTACTTAATAAAAGGAGCAATTACTGAAGCAAGAAGAAATTCAGTAAGGTCAGCAATAAATCCTTTACTGAAGAAGAAAAAGCCTTGATGACATTGTTCGTCATATATAACTGCAAGTCAGTATACTCAAGAGAGATATTGATTACTATCGATTAGATATTTCTTTTTTTTATTATTAAACATACTACGAAAATTAAGACGTCATAATTGGCTGTACGATTTCTTAGCTGATGCTTATATTAAAATGAAAGAGTAATAAAGATAAAGTTTTTAGTTTGTGTTTGGACTTTGAGCAAAATGAAAAAATATTTCTAGTGAGCGAAGTTAGTTCATTTTTCTTGGAAAAATATAAAGCGCAGCACTTATTATAGATAACATAATTTTACAAGAAATATAATTAGAAATTTTATTTATCAGTTTCAGCCAAATTAGTAAAATGGTTCATAAAAGTGATTCTGAATTTAAAAAATAACAATAGGAATTTCCTAACATGAGTTGTGAATTATTATTTTTATTTATTTTTCATGCCAAATGATGATAAATATATTTTTATATTTTAATTGATAAACTTAATTGATCAATTAAGTTACAAAATATATTTATCATCATTTGGTATGATAACTTAATTGATGAATGACGGTGTGTATATATAAAAAAACATTATTTCTAAGTTAATTACTGGATTAAAACTACTCATTTGATGAGAAATAGTAATAACATTACTTCTATTCCCCATTTTTTATTTCATCTCTGTCTAGGAAAACTAACATATATTTCAACTGTGTATTTTTTTCTCCTCTAAATTTTGGCATTATTATTTTATAGTTTTTTTTATAACATGGTAAATAAATTTATATAATGTGTTTTATTGTATAAATTATTTACCATACAAACCTATGATAAATAATTTTTACTGAGACTTTCTTTGTCAAAATAATATGTGATTAATAATATAATATAATATGATATATAATATAATATGTGGCAAATAATATGTAATAAGTTACAGCATTGTTTCATTAAATCAATTCATCTAGATTATTTCAACCTTGAGAAAAATATTTCATCAACTTAAAAGCAGAACTACACAGAATTGGCAAAGAAAGTTCATAAGGGCTTAACATCTACTTTAAATTATAAGTTACGATTTCCTTAGCTATCCTGTGCAAAAGTTTGATTAAAATATTGAAAAATACACCAAATACATGATAATAATCCTCTTATAATATCTAAGAGAATAAACGAGAGATACTACTATACAAAGTAATTACAGCTGAATTATGTAATAATTTCTCAATAAGTAATTTATAATAATTTTAAAATTTTGTTGAAGAAACTGCAACAAATTTATTCTGATATAGTTTCTCACTAAAGTTCTTTACCTGTCAAATTAGTAAGCCTGAATGTAATTCTAAATTTAAAAAGAACTTCAAACTTAAATTAATTAATGAGATCACTGATAATCGTTCATTCTGAAACTCTTGAGAAACATAATAAGTCAAAACTTTAATTCAAATTGTAGTAGCTTATATTACGCTGGGTATTTATGAGGCACATTTATACATTATTAAGGAAATTGGGATTAATTGGTGACTTTTTAATGATCAAGATGATTATACATATTTAGCACTAAATTTGATGTATTGATAAATTATTGTATGCATATCCAATTTAGTACAAAAAACTGCAACTAGCATAATTTAGATTAGCACATAAAAATCCAATTTTCAATGTAAAATACATTTTTTACAAAATTACTTTGTTTCCCTTTAAGCATTTTTGATATTTTTTAATACATTTATGACGTATCATATAACATATTGTGTTACATAATATACCTGTTCTATGTTATATAATGAAAGTAAAGTAAAGAAGCGCTATTTCATCCAAATGAAATATTTCTATAAAATTTAATTGACTTTATGATATTCTAATTCCTGAAAATGAATTTTTTTTTATATTTGAAAGTTTTAATATTTTCGAATATAGGTTCTATTACTTTACAAAACATTTAAATTTTTGAGTTGTCATAAGCAATTTGAGATATAACAGTAAGGAGACAATTTCAATAGTAAATAATTTATCCTACTCACTTATTTTCTGATTTATTATGAATAATCACTCTCAATTATATATAATGTCTAGTTTATTATTACATTTCAAATTATTTAAGGCACACAATTTCAAAATAAGTAATTAACATTACATCCATAAAATGAATGAATGTGTAAAGGAAAAATTTAAATTGTTGTAAATTATTAAAATATTCATAATGATATTCATGAAAATGAAAGATTAAAGTAGTAATGTAATTCTAGCTTATTTTAATTGAAATTTTTTATGTTGAGATATTTTTAAATATAAAAAGTATCTACTTAATGGAAAATTACAAATTACTTTAATTTTTCATTTATTTTACTGGAGACATGATAATAGTTAGAAACTAAATTCTAGAGTCTGTTGAAATTACATTGTGACTTGGATATTTTCATTGCCAAAAAGAAGCTCTCAAATATACTACGAGGTTAGAGTTGCAATCCAAAATTACAAGAAACAATTAGTACGTGTGCCCTCTAAAATTTATCAAATCTCTAGAAGTATTTTCCACCCTAGAGCAAAATTAAAGCCTTCAGAAATCTCTTGAGTTTTCTGCAATACGTGATCCATTGCTTCTAAAGAGACTTGTTTGGAATATTGCCAGATGGTCTAATTGACTTGGATTTGGGGAGATCGTAAAATCTCCAGTGGTATATAAAATGACAGTAAAAAAGAATATTACGTTCCTATTTTTAGAATAAGGACTGTAAATTATTGTAATTTTGCTGCTATCTTTTTTTCCATAGTGATCTGAAGTATGTACTGCAAACTTCTTTCATATTTTTATATCTAAATTCCCATTTATAAATGTTTTTTTTGTCCACTGCAAAGAAATGATGACTTTATTAGATTGGATGATAAATTTCACACTATTCTTTTCAAAAAAAGCACTTGTCATGGAAAATATACAAATTATCTTAGTTATAAAAACTTTTTTTGAAATTCAAAATAATTCCCAATTTTAAAATTAATGATTGTTTTGAAAAGTTATGGAGAAGCCATTTATATACTAATTTATAATTGCATTATAAAAGAAGAAAAACAATCATTTTTAAGGAAACATATCATAAAACATTAAATATTAAGTTATCCTTATCATATTAGATATGTTGCATATTTTTAAAAAAAAAATATTATTGATTACAGATATTTTGTTGGATTAGATTTTTTACTTTTAAGAACATTAATAAAATCTCCAACACTACTATAATATGTAACTAATTTTACACAAAGCATCTATAAATTGAATTAAAATATTTATGCAAAAATGTTACTAATAGAATAATTAATTCATAAATATAATTTTTGTATCCATCATAATTGTAAGTAAAAAATAAGGTTGTGCAACTTTTTGTATTTTAGGTAATCTTCCTAATTTTTAGGAATAAAAAAAATTGCTACTTAGTTTCATAATATATTATTTTGCTTAAAAATTTGTATTTATGAAAAAAATATTTCATTAGTTACTTTAGCCTAATTGCTCTACAAAATGTTACATATATATATATATAGTTCAGTATGTTTCTCTCTATATTGGATCATTAATAAAATGATATATTTAAATTATTTTATGTTACGCAAAATATTCAGTTTATTTAAACATTTTTAATTGATATTAAGGTCTTTAATCATTTTTTAAACTATTAACCAAACATTCAACAGAATGTGCATACTTAACTTGTTGCATCTTAATAAACTTAACTATTAAGAAATGTTTTTGTAAAAGTAAATCATAAGATGGGATATGTTTGATGGAAAACAGGACGATAAAAAGAGATTACATGACTTTAAGGAAGATCAATGAGTCTTATGACAAATTTAAATTTTAGATTTTTTAAGAGAATGTTGAACTTTATTTCATAATAAAAAACAAAAAATCACTGCCCATTATTTTTAAAATTATGATCTACTTTGATTCATTGTTGTTGATCAGGTAATACAGGGTTGACATTTTAAAAAATCAACTTTTGATGTATAAAAATTTATGACCTTGATAAAAATTTATCTTTTATATTGAGTTGTCTCTGAGAAAATTTATCAAATTCAGCATTTTTTAAACCAAGAGGATGTATTTAAACATCTTGCAAAACATGATTTATAATTCTAGTAAGTCTCTCTATAAAATATTTGCATGTTTTTTCACATAAATCATTCATTCATAAAGAACAAAAAATAAATATTTGCTTGTGGATCAATTTTCCAAAAGATATTAAATTTAACAGTGATATACCTGGAAAACTAAAAATATTCCTTTTTCGAAATTCAGAATGATTAAAATTAATTTTCTTATTTATCTGTTATAATTAATTTCATAGCTTTTTAATTTAACAAATTTTTATGATTTCCTTTTGTAATTTTTCCGATTGATTTTTACATATTCCACAATAAATATTTAAGCATTTATTCACAAATTATGTACAAATAACTGAAATTATTTTAAAAAACTGATTAAAAATGCCTATATAAATACATCAAATACATAAATTTCATGTAATTAAAAATATTTTTATTTTATCTTTGTAACGTCGTTTTTACAGTATCATGACTAGCAAACTGATCTGGTTTCTAATTAATATCATGATAATGATGATGAATAATATTATTGCGTTTCCACTTAATTTTAATGTATTTAAGTATTTTATAACTTATTTATTTCTATTATGATATTAAACATTAGTTTATAATCGTGTCCTTTTCGAAAATGTTGAAATGGACTGATTTTTTTTTATTAAAATGTTTTTTTTTCTAAATAGTTTTATTTTGATTAAAATTATTTATTTAAAATATAACTTGTAATAACATCTTTATATAATATAGAGAGGAAAAATAATATATTTGTATTTTTATCCCAAAATATTTTTTCTGATGAAAAATCTGTTTAGATTAGTCTATACAGTAACAAGTTCTTAAATATTATTACTCAAATATTGATACAATATGCTCGTTTAAAATAATTAGATAATCTGACGTGTTTTTATATAGGCAAATAAATCAAATGAAAGCTTAAATTTATTAAAGGAATATTTACTTCTATAATTTGAATATTTTACTCCTACTGTTTAGTTTGAAACAGTGTAAATATTTTAACTTTAATTTAAATAATCAATTATGAATATGCATTTATGAGTTGTAGAAAATTTTAAAGAAATGATTTTTTTTCCTATGTTTCATTCCAAATTAAACCTTAATTAGTTTAAGAACACTTAAAAGTAAATGTATGCCCATAATGTTCAACTAGTATTCATACCTATAGAGTTTTTAAATAGCAGTGATAGAAGAAAATGAAGGATAATAATAAAAAACAGGTTTAATGATGTTTTGACAAATTCTATGTCCAAACTTATACAGCTAATTATAAATTAATTACTATATTGTAATATCCAAGGTTTTTTCACAAGGTTGAATAAAGTAAATTCTTAATTCTATGCATTTAATTAGAACATTGAAATTTGATATTATAGTCATAAAATTACGGGTAAGATTTCAAAAATATAAAACATTTTGCAAATACAATAAATTTTATTTTATACACTATTTTGATTTAATTGGTTTACTTATAGATGTACGATTGAATCAAATTATTTATTTTTATTTATTTTATGATCGTAAGAGAAAAAATGTTTTTAATGTACAATATTTTTACTTGCTTATGAAAATGTACTTTTCATTTAAGAAATTAGATTTTACAAGATTTCTAGAAAATTAATTTTGACTCAGTCGATAGGCATTAGCCTATCGACTGAGGGCCAAATTTTTGCTAATGGGTTAAATGTTTGCAAATCGTTTTAATATCTTCACGTAAACTGCTTTTTAAGAGGACTTCACATAATTAATGGATTGTATTCCCGTTCACAAGAAAGAAAACCCAGAAAACTTACATGCACTCACTCTATTAATTTTGCATGCAGAAGTCAAGAATGTAACGTCCACTTCCCATTGCCCAACAGCTGTAAGGATCAAACCCAAGTGTTCTGCAAAAAAGGTCACGGTGATCGATTAGGAAGTGTTTAGTAATCTTCATAAAACTTTTCTTAATTGAGTAGTCTCTGTACAATTGTATTAATAAATAAATTAAAATTACATTCGTTATTCTACTAATTAGTCCAGAATAAGGAATATTTATAACTATACACATTGTTTAAAATTTTTACCTTTAATAAAAAATACTTGTCTGATATATATTTACTATTTTGTTTTATTATATTATATTGAGATCCTTTTGATATACTATTTCTATAAGCACTTTTGTGCATATTTAAGCAATATCTTAAAGTAAAATGTAATTTTATCCATCTCATTTATTTGTACTTTAATAATCGAAATTTAGAAAAAACATGAAAACAAAAAATTTGCACATAATGATTTCGAATAATATTTATACAAGACCATTATGATTTTCGAATTTCAATATACATAAGAACTTGGATGAAACAACTGGTAATATTTTCATTGAAAACAAATCATCAAATCAATTTGCAAGCTTTAACTATAGCTCAGTATAATAATGACAGTGTTTTTTAATAAGTGTTAATTTTAAATATCTAATGAGATCAGGAAACTCATATACTTGTTAATTACAGAAAAATTTTTAAAACGAAAAGTTTCCTGCTTTTAAGTAATTATTCATTTTGAGAATGCAATAATTTCAATGTAAAGAAATATATAAAGTACAATATACTTTAATTTACATTTATTTTGCAATCAATTAAAAAAGGTTTTAAAGTCACACAAAATATATCTAAAATCATTTCGAAAAATTATTAGTCATTTCATTTTATAAATCAATAATTATTTTTCCAAGCTTATAAGTATTTTTTTAAACCAGAGTTATGTCAAATTAAAAAAGAAAAAAAGGAAAAAAATGACATTAAAAGTACTCCAGATATTTAGTAATTAAGAAATGATGAAATTTCTCATATGTTCATACGAAATAATTTAACCATTGTTTAGCATTCATATTCACGAAAGAGATAAATTAGATAAGAAAATGCTTACGTCTTGTATCTAAATTACAATTTTTTTTAATATATAAATAATTAATTTTTAAATTCCTTTAAGCAGATTGAATATAAGAAGTTATTCATAATTACCAAGTCCAAATAACAAAGCTGCGAGCGATAGTTTGTTGAACTTTTCAAAATTTATAAATTTTTGTTTGATGTTATGAAATAAATAGATGTAAATTTATTTACAATCTAAATTATACACATGGAAAATACATTACAATATATTTTTTCTTAATGTTTTAACCCAATCATTTTTTAAGAAATATTATCCGGGTATTTTAGAGTGTTTCAGATCACCGTATGTAAGTGAATATATGCTCAAAAAACATAAATACAATCATACAATTTCTGAGAAACAATGAGTATAATTAAATCCATACGTTTTTTAGCTTATGAGTTATGTAGTTGAAAGCATTATAAAAACATTTATATTAGTTTTTAGTATTATGTATCTATCTATCTATCTATCTATTTCTATCTTATATTATATATATATTTTATGAATCAAGTTTTACATAATGAATAGTAAATATGAAAACTTAATTTTGATTCAATGTGAAATGGGCTGAATAAATCAAAATAAAATAACTTAAAAAGAAAACTATTACATAAAAAGTATATGAAATCAAATTTTCTACCTTGAATTTTCACTAAATAGTTTCCTTTGAAATACATGGTTTAATTGTTTTAATTGTATATTGTTTTTAAAACCATCGTCTAGTGATTGATATTTTTAACCAAATTTTTAAAAGTATACTATCGCATTAAGTTTATAAAAGTCTAAGTTTTAATACAAAATAAAGGCGCTTAAATAAATCAATGTTTTTTTACGATAATTTAAATCTCGTGACTAAATTTTTATAAAGGGGCTTAAAAAAATCAATTTTTTTTAAGAATAATTTAAATCCCGTGATTATTCCCTCATACTTCATCCATGTCAAGAGTCATCAAACTCAAAAGCAGTTCATGAAACGGTATAATTTAAAAAAAAGGATGATATATATATATATATATATATATATATATATATATATATATATATAATCTGTTTAAGACTTAAAAATTAAAATTATGATTCCGTGTTTAGCAAAACAAGTATGATTTGACAATCCAAGAGGATGTGGTAAAATGTGAGCACTAATCCATTCTCTATAAAGCAATTTTGAAGCACTTTTTTTCGTCTTTCTTGTATACCACATGGGACACAATTTGCAAAAGGTTTCCATTAACATAATTAACAACGAGAAGTGGAAGCAGAACCATCAAAAATGAACATAACAGCAACCCGACAGCTCAACTTTTCCTCTTGTTATGTAAATGATGTTACCAAAGTGAAGCAAACAATTACACTGTTCGAAAACCTGGTAGCGTCAAAGATTAGTGATACATAAGGGCAAAATTCAATTACTGTTAATAGCCAGAAAGTTAAAGGTCACTGTAACTGCAGTAAAAAAGTAAAAATATTGCACATAATATAAAATCATCAATATAATTGGTACAGATTTTTAAAGTTTCTTCGTAAATGAAATCTATCATAATAGTTTTTACAACTTTTCAATTAAAAACCTTACAAAATAGGTTTAATCTTTTTGTGATTTATTTCAATTAAAAGTTTTTTGCTTGAAAAAAAATGTGAAGAATTTTCAATATAACTGAATACAAAGTATTTAA
>JAPDSC010097630.1:0-23085 GCA_026290005.1 Latrodectus geometricus | reverse complement strand
TATATATATATATATATATATATATATATATATATATATATATATATATATATATATATATATACGGTTGTCTTAGTTATCAAATTAAACTCTTAAGCTTACATTGGATTACCTAAAACATATACACATTATAAGAAATTACACAGATAATTTATTGTATTGTTTGAAAATGATGTAAATTATTAAATATTTAGGCAAGAATAGCAAAACATTATATTGAGAACTTAGGACAACGAAATTTAGCTTTAGTAATTTTAATTTTTAATACTAATATTCAAATAAATATAAATGTAAAAATATGAAAAATTCGGAAACAAATTTAAAAAAAAATATTCATGAAGCAATTTTTATTTTATAAATATTTTCATTAAAGCTTAATTTGAGGTATTTTATACATTGTAATTGGTTTTCTATAAAATTGATTTTATATTTCATCAATTTAACTGTATCTTTGATTTCACAATATGCTTAGTTTTCACACCAAAATAGCGAAAGTAATCTATACCTATTTCTTAGTTAGGAGCATTTTTAACCAGTAATATTTCATTATTGTAAGGTAAATATTAGGATAAAGCATATCTTACAATTAATTACTGTAGCCATAAATTTACAGGTGCTAATTTTTATGCCAATTTAAGATGCGAAATGCCATTTTCTTGTTGTGAAAAGAAACACATATTGGAAGATTCTTAGAAAAAAAATATTACTACTACATTTATGATATTGGTTCGAATTTAGCTTTAATTTTATCATATATTCGTTTTCGTTTTATCTTTTCATTCATTTTCATTTGTTTTACCTGTGATAAAAGTATCACTTTTCAAGTTTTTATAGGAAATTTCCTTATATTTAATTTAATGAATAATTTTGGGCAAATTCAATTTATATATATTTTTACTTTGATCTTTTTTCCTGGAAACCAAAATAAAAATGATTAGCTGGTACTACTTCCTAACTTTTGGTACAGAAATAGTAAGCAGATCTATCTTTAATACACTCATGTGACAGAAAAACTTCTCGCGGATGACCAATGTCTACCTGCAATGTTTTTTTTTTTTTTTTTTTTTTTAAATAAGGATATGAAATCTTTCACTATAAATACTATCCTTCAAATAAATTTAGTCCGAAATGACACAAACACCAAGCTTCTGCTAAATATGTCTAGTATAGTTTGGGTCACCTTTAGAAATAAATTTTTTCTTCCTCTTTTAATGTCAGTGAATTCATGGATTTGAGAAAGTGTCAAGAAATTTGCTGACGTAAGATATTTTTGATTGAAATTACAAAATATACTATAATGATTGCATTATATACGTGGCCTAGGACATACATATTTTATTTTATCTTAGTCATCAAGCTATGATTTACTAGATCTTACTACAGAAATAAAATTATCATTCTTGAAATGTATATCTCAAGAACAAATTTTGTATCATATGATAGACCTTGATAGATCAGTTCTTTCAAGGCAAAAAATGTCACAAGCAGAAAATTACAATATCGCAGCTAACAAATTAGGGATCCACTGTCATATTTGTCACGTGAAGTGAAATAATAATCAAAAGTACGAGTTGGTGCAAGTATCCTCTAAATAGGCATTATTGAGTATTAAAACAGGATTTGTCTTATCAAAGAACTGTTTATTGAATCTAAAGATAACAGAATATGTGTTACAGGCTCAAAAATAATCAAACTTTAGTAAAAAACATGCTGTTAGTGCTATGAAAATTGTTATGTTTATTGTTCTGAAAATATTGTTCTCTTAATGATAACGTATTATTAATATTAAACCAGAAAAAAAAAGATGCAGATTAAACAGGGTTTAGTTTATTTCGTTTTGGTTGCAGTTGATTTCTTATTTAATATAGCAATTTCACATACCATTGTTTTCTTTTATTGCGAGTATCTTTTTATAAACTACGTTGGTTTACTGGGTCTTTTTTGTCACATTGTGAGTGTGTTATTATAAATTTTAGCACCACAGCTCTAGAAAAACTTAAAATTGGGTATAATTTCAGTCAAAATTGCTTCGACCTAGATGGGCTCTTCTAATTTAACTTCTAGGAACATTTATGTAGATTAAAATATTACAATTATGACGATTTGCATTTTAAAATTTCACACCAACATGAATATAGTTACACAATGACTTTTTCATGCTATCATAATACATAGGATTATTCTACTAAAATAAGGTGTATATTTAAAACTGGATGCTATAATTATATTTAAATGTCTACGAAATATTCATAAACGTAACTCTTAATCACAAAATTTTTTAACTATTTCGATCGTCATGTGTATATATTTTCAATATGTTTATAGCGAGGATATTTGTAATCAAAACTTAATCAATATATTAAAATATTTTATTGCAAGTTTAAATGTTTAAAAACTACTAAAAAAGAGAAATTCAATACTACAGGGCAATTATTTGAAATATTTTAAATATCGTTTAATAATTGCAAAAAATGTATTCACTATTTTGAAGTGAGCTACAAGAATGTTTGGACATAAGCATACACATATCATTTTTATTTCCCAAAAAATTATAAGCAACTGACTGAAAGAAAAATAACACGAAAGTAGTTAAAAGAAACATGTACAGATAGTGTTTTAGTTTTGGTTCTTCATCTTGTAACAAAGCTTTTTGTTTTTCTTCTATGTACACATATATCAATGATTTTAAGTGCTTTTCTGAATTTTGAACAAAATGTTCTCATCGATACAATCTGTTGTTAATGCATGAGACAGATTTTGCTTTTGTGCTTCTACACAATGTTTTCAGTTTCTTGTCCATAATGGAAGTTTGCAAGTAGAAAATAATTATGAGTTTGTTCTTTGCTTTGAAGTTCCAGTTTTTGTTTTTATCAATAAATTTTCAAAGACAACTTTAATCTCTTAATACATTTTATTTTTATAATAATTGCTTTTTTATTAGTTTCTTGTATCGCAGTTTTTACACAAATATTAAGTTTTCCTTACGGAAAAAATAAATATTGCTATACCATTTATTAATGTAGTCAACTTGTAATGAATTTTGTATTCAATGTACATTTATAAAATACAATTAAATGTTGATTTAAAACTTTGCAGTATAAATAAAACAATACAAAAACATTGCCACAAATTTAATAAGATTCAAGTTTAGAGCAAAATTTAATTATGTGCCTGCTGATCTCAAATATAACCCAGAATAAGGCAATTTTTCATTTATCGAAATGTATTATGAATCATAGAATTTTTTTTAATACAAATAATAAACTATTTTCAATTTGAAAGGATATTATTCATTTATGATGGTATTTTATCATGAATATTATAAACATTATGAAGTGTACCTTAATCTTCAACGATTAAAAAATAAGTCCTAGTTAAAGAAATATAAGCCTTCAGTATTCTAGAGATTACGATTAAGTGTAATCAACCTAATACTCGAAGTCTCCAGTTTCAGGAGTATACACAAACATAAAGAATACTTTCCTTACTGTATAATCCTACTTTTGCTTTTGACAAAGCGTTCATCTGATAATTTAGTTTTTTTATATATTAGCTCAATAATTGTCGAAAAACTCACGCGCAAATATTTTCTATTCATTTTGCTATGAAGTGGATATTTAACATTTTGCATAGGTTTAAAAATTCCGTAAACTACATTACACTATCCAATCATCTTTTGATTTAGAGGTAATATGCTCTAATAACTGATTTTGCATCATCTTTCTCCAATTTTAGATTTTTTTTTTAATTTTAATTAAGTTGTATGTTTATAATAATTTCTAAATATTATTAGCATTTTATCCTGATATAATAATTTAGTTTATAGGAAATACATAAATAAGTAACGTATGTTAATGTATGTAATTCGCATCGGCTTTTTATCAGCGGCAATTTTTTTATCGAATAGTCGAAAATATATACTGCTTATAATGTATGTGTCATTTGAAAAATGCACAATATGATTAAAAATGTAATAAAATATAGAGATTATGCATTTATTATGAAAAATATATGTTTGGATTAATTTCATAGTAAAATGCAATTAACTTTGATGAAAGCACAAGATTGATCAAAAGCGGTATTTCAGGGGAAATTCAAGCAAAACTTATCGAGTTTTTGTTTTTAATAATTTTTAAAACAATGTTAGACTTCTTTTGAAAATAAAATATATTCGTATGGTTAATAATTAAACGAAATAAAGGGATTATTAGGGCTGCGGTGGCCCGGTTAAATAGGATGTCGTTCTCGTTATCAAAAGGTGGTGAGTTCGTATCTTGGCTTAGCCAAAGATCCGTCGTGCTCACTAATGGCGACTGGAGCGCATAAAATATGTAGGGTTGCAATGTCCTCCATGTTCCCATTCTAAATTAATACCTCTGGGGGTGGTTTGAGCCAGGCTATGGGTATTCTCCGGTTTAAATCTCAAAATTAGAAGATTCAGATGGTGCTGCAATCTATGAGTCAAAAGTCGTGTATTACCTTTGTGTGAAGGTGCTCTATTCAAAAACGTAAGACGCTCTCTCTCTCTCTCTCTCTGACTTCATTCGCCTAGTCTCTGACGGGCGGTCTTTGCGTTGCCTAGTGTCGTCGCAAACAACAACAAGGGATTATTTTCGAGCTGGGCATTGCAAAAGTTTTTCTTTTGCACAGCTCATGCTTTGTTTTACAATTAACACGTCCATTGTCTTTTTTTTTTTTGTTTGCCTTCCCTATAACTTTTAATTTAAAATCTTTTCTGTAATTTTAACATTTTCGTTTCCATATGATGATATACGAATTTGAATATTTTTAGAATGAAATAGCTCACATGAAGACAAAACATGAACTGACGTTAGCGAATAGCAATTTTAATATCTCAGAAGAACGAAATTCATTTTTGAATACAACTGGATGAGGCTAATTATAGCTGAAATAATTCAGCCGTGTCGTGGAACCATCTGTTATTTATATTTTGAAAGATAAATGGCATAAATTTGAAAACTTTCTTGTAAGTTATTCTGATGGAGAATGTTATATTAACAGATTATTTGCAACAGCGTCTAATATGCACAACGAAATTCGAAACATTTTTAACACATAATCCATGGATTATATACAGGAAAATACGGTAGCTAGAACTTACTCAAACAAATGGATTTGAAAAGCAATATTATTCTACATATAATTAGATTGCATCTTTATTTAAAGTGTATTTTGAGTTGTTTATTTGTGCCGTAGCAATAAACTTACTTGTAGAATATATAGTATCTAAGAGAAGGATTGTCTTTTTGTTCAAGCAGTATGCACTTATTGGTAGTGTTTATAAGTATTGTAAATAATTCGTGTTATAGTAAGTTTTAAAATAACGTGCATAAGAAAATTATGCAAGTATAACATGTTTTTTTTTTCTTTCTATACCTAATTGGATGTATAGAGCAATATTCTATTCTAACACCTTATCCAAGATCTATGGTGCTTAATAACGATGGCACGTAAAATAGATCGAAATCACAAAGTCTTCCTTGTGAAGGGAAACTACGAGAATGCTAGATCCCTTCAAAAGGATTTCTGTTTAGTATTTCTGAATAAAAACTCCCCGCTTTGAGTAGGACTGTAGGATATATGTTGGGACTGTAACTCACTTTATAATGTGGTATCAATTACATCAATTGATGTGATAAAAGAAGTATTTCCCTAAGTTACAGATAATAACACAATATAACTTTAATCGAAATAATTTTGAAAAAATCTAATGCAAATCCAAAAATATGATAATTTTGTGCTACATTACAGTTACAAACGCTTATGAAAACATTCGGAATCAGTTTATTTTATAGCACACAAACTGTCCATCAAATTTTTGACAAACATTTTTAGTTCTATTTTTTCAGTGTTCTATTTTTATTGTTGTTTCACTGTGTTATTTCAAAATCGAGAAAGAATATGTTATTTAATTACTTCCTTTGTACATATAACGTTATTTCATGCTGCTAATATAACGTATAATCAAAAATTGAAAATTTCTATTAATTTTTTATCTCTCCTGAGAAAGTAATTTAAAATAAATTAATAAAAAGTTTTTAAGTAAAAGTAACTATTAAAAAAATTTAAAAATTGATAATTTTTTAATTAGTTATAGTTATTTTTCTTATTTAATAATTATTTATAAATACAATTCTGTCTTAAATATTTTAAGATAGGATTATTTATATAAGTCAACAGAATTATTTACGTTGATGTTAAATATTCTATCTCAATTAAGCTTTCGTGTACAGTAAACAATTTAAATCTTTATGCTACTTTTTCTAAAGTTTAACATCATTTTTATGATTAATTTTGCTTATTAGATAAAAATATCATTTTTAATCTTATAAATGAAATTAAATCTAAAAATTAATAAAAATATGATGTAAAAATTAAAGAAGAAAGTGAAAAAATTAAATTTTTTTTAAATGAACAGTACAAATGAAAATTTAAATTTATAAAACAGGATAATTTAGGTTACTGAAAATTTCCTTTAACTAAATAAAATTAAGAAAGTTGGTTTAAAAACAAAACGTCTTTCTTATATTACTTATATTTTTGGTCGTACTTATTTTACATACTGGACGATTGTAGTAAAGTTACTTTGCGTAAATGTATTTATTAAAAAAAAATAAAGAAATAAAAATATACAGCATAAGTGACTCAGATATTGAGAAAGAGAATTGCTTAAGGAACAGCTCATTTGAAAATTTGTGTTAACTTTAACTGCATTTAACTTCCAGTAACACATACATTACAGCATTATAAGATGATATAACCTAATTATATTGAACTTTTGGAATTTATAATTTAAAAAAGTATTTCTACGTTTCTTATTTAAAATATAATCTAATGAAACAGAAATTTAATTTATTCTTATTTCAAATGTAAACAAGTTTATCATTCCAATTAAATATATTTAAACTTACACTTAAGCTAAATGATATTTTCTTTTGAAGATCTGAAAATATTTTAAGGAAAATAATTTCTTCTGCTGACCAGATATTTTCAATTCTTTTTATTGAAGGAAATTATATATATTTATATTCCATATATTTTTTTTTAAAATTAACAAAAAATATGCATCAGATGTGAAAATATTATTAGGAAAAAATTATATATTTTTGCGAGATTAAAAGATTGCAATATTTTCATATTAATTTCTTTTAATATCTGGAGTTTTATGTGATACGAAATTTATATTATTTTATTATACTTTTACGAAGGAGGGGTGAATTTATGCACCGAAAAATTAAGTTATATAATATTTATATTCACTGATGCATAAAACCGATAATGTTTAACATTTGTCATGTTGACGTTTTGAGTAGTACAGTTTTTAGAAATGAAAGAAAACAGGGAGAAGTAACAGAAAAAAATATAAATTATTAAATCATAAATAATTTTAAAAGTGAACTAATATATATATATATATATATATATATATATATATATATTATTTTAAGTATACGTATTTACCAATTGAATCAGTACTTTTAGTTAATGGTTATAACTAACTGAAATAATTATTTCTTGCTTCCTGTCACGATTAAATTTTCTTATTAACAGGAAAGGTTTAACTACGAATAACAAAATTTCTAGTAACTTTTTGTTAGCATAATAGCTAATTTATATAAATTAATTTTATCTGGTAAACCTCAAATTTGACTGAAACAAAACATATTTAAGCACTAATATATCCAAACCATTTATTATATCAATTTTTCTTTTTGTTGGAATTTTTTTATTCATACAAATTTTTATGAATTAAAATTTGAAAAGTATCATTTAAATAATTAAAACGATGTCATTAAAAGAGCTGCATTACAAGATGTAGTGTCACATAAACATATTCTCAGCTAGGCTTCATATTTTTTTGATAAGTAATACTAAAAATGATAAGATATTACTTTCGAAATTATACTTTTATCTTTCTTATATTGTATTCCTATCAGAGAAATATTTAATTATTATTGAAGTCCAAATATTTTAAAAAAAAAAACACTTATTACATATTTAATGAAATAAGTTTGAAATTTCCCATTACTAGTAGTAGCATGTATATCAACTATGTTACATAATATTATTTTATATGTATATCCATTATATGTTCTCTCTTCCCAGTATCACGAGAATCGTAGTATACTTAATCGAATCGTTGTTTAATATTTGCAATAGCAAGGTGATGCAATATTGATTGGTTAGCGAGTTCTTTGAGAAGAAAATCTTAGATATGTGAAACTTCATTAAACTGAATGTAAAGGATAACTTTATACATATAACTTTATATTTATTCTTATGTTTAACTTTAGTACATATTCTTATAGTTATTTTTTACAAATATTTTATCATATTTAGAAATTAGAGTATACATGACTTTCAAATAATCAGAGACACATTTGAGTTTTTTAAAATATTGCTTTTGATGTTTTCAATTTGAATATTTTATTATAATAGTTTCAGATTAATGTAAGTTGTATTTCTCTAATTAAAATTGAAATTGCATGTTACAAAAATATCATTTATTTATTAATTCAAATGTGAATTTAATGTATATTAAATATAATGGTTCTACATGAATATTTTAATATTTTATTATATGTTTAGGAAAATTCTTTAACAAAATTATGCATTTACTTCAGTATAACCTAATTATATTTGTGGCACAATAAACTTGCTATTTTCTATGAATTTTACAAATTGTTAAATTTTCTCACGCAAAAGTCTACTTATCTTAAAATCTTCTAACTAATAAATACATTAAAACAGAATAAAATTATAGTAGACTGCTAGCATATTGTTATACACACAAAATTCTCGATTAGGTAAAATGGTTAGAGAAAAATTTTAGTTTACTTCTTAATCGACCTTTAACAAATAATTAATTGTAAAAATATTAGAAACTAATTATTCATCGACAAATGTTTTGAGAAATAATTCAAATAATTATCTTACCATTTCTATCATTAGTTGAATATTTACTAAAGTAAAATTAAGCGCATGGGAAAAATTTCCATTAAATTTCAAAATGCTCAATTATTCTTAACTAACTCAGCCAAAAACATTTCTGTATTTATACAAAACAGCAATAAATAACAGTTAAATTGTGAATACTGTGCAAGATTTCCTTAAAGATTTTTCTTTGTCTCAGAAGGAAGACATAGAAGATGATCGAAACTTTTGTCACAGCTGTTTCATATGCGAAAACAATGCCGTAAAGAAGTATTAAAAAATAGAGACAACATTTTAGCTAACATTTCTTGGTATATATATATATATATATATATATATATATATATATATATATATATATATACCAAGAAATGTTAGCTACTTAAAGTGATAAAAATTTAAATACAAATCTTATTATACCTCACTATATATTTAGTGCTTTGCTTGAGAAAATATTTTTTTTTTTAGTTTAAAATAAATAAATATTGTTAGTAAAACATATTGTATAATTAAATAATATTTGCAGTACTTAATATATTTATGTCAATATATTAAAAACATAAGAAATCATATATTTAATAAATCTGCCTTTACTGACATTAATAATTATTATCTTAATTTTTATACAAATAAACAGATATCTATATACTTTTAAAAAATAAAGTTTAACTTTTCTTGTCATCGTGGCTGTTTGCTTTTTCGAAAAAAAATATTTAAAATCACTGAAAATAAATTAGTATTATTTGCGTAATTTTGTGAATAAATCTGATTATACTTTCGTACGAATTGTATACATCAACCTCATAATTCTTAATCGTAGAACAATTTAATTTGATTTTATGGGTTTATTAAAATGTCTCTATTAATATACTGTCCTGGTTATAATCAGATGTTTATTTAGATGTTTTTCTTTAAGATAATGGGTTTTAACTACGGAACTATATAATCTAGTGTTATAATTACTCACATTTCTATTAATCAAAGTTTTAACTGTATAAAATAAATAGAAACATGTATTGTTATCCAGATAAAATAATTATAGTCTTAGTCTAATGGAAATATTTAACCAATTATACATATCTGAACGAAATTTGAAAGTATAAACAAAAACCTGCATTAATAAAAAGATATTATTCATGATTATCCTCATTGGAATAAAAAATTAAGTGATGAAATAGATTTTTCTTTGATCCCTTCATTGTTTGCAAGGTTAATTTTCCACAAAATGCGAATAATCACTTGATTTTTTTTTCTTTATAAAATCATTTTTTTTAAAAAACGTGAAACAATATTCCTTATTTAAACAGAGTTTAAAAGAAAAGAAAACAAAAATTAGGAAATAAAAACGAATATTTCGTGAAATACTTTGAAAATTAAAGCATTTTGTTGGCAATTTTACAATTGATTACATTAAAATAATTATAGATTTTATATATATATATATATATATATATATATATATATAAATTTTATTTCTTAAGTTAATGTGAACAATCTCGATCATAAGATGTATATAAAAATATTTACTAAATATGTTTCGAAATCAAATTCACTCAGAGATTATTCTCTATTTCAAGCATACATTTAAAAAAACTGGAGACCGTCGTGAAAGACAAATAATGTAATATATTTGTCGTTCACATAATGATAACTAAATGGATTAATATCCTTTTTAATTTCGTTGGAAAGACAGCTTAACTACGTTGTGAAGCACTAACCCATCTTCAGTATTTGATCTTTTAGGAGGCATTTTCCCAGTTAATATACAGCATCCACGTGATATAAAGGGGAAAGCATTGTAAATTCCATGTGCAATCCACTTTATTGGATCTATACTAATGATGAATTACTAGTAATTATGAGCAAAATATTTATGTGAATCACTAGTGAGCTTTCTGCGCGGACTTTCAAATGTTACTTATTAGATTATGCGCATCTTTTTAACATCTTCTTACTTTACAGTTCCATACACCAGCAGCAAATACAAGAAATATGTATCCTGAAAGGAGTAATTTTAATATTTTTATCCAATGTTCAACAGTTACTGTCAACACAGACAGATTAGTTATTCGGTGTCAGACAACCAAATGGGAAAAAAATTTAGTAAAGCGTTTAAGTATTCATTATACAGAACATTCTGCGTGACATTTCTTACAGATAAGGAGCCGTATAAGCACGTTGAAAGGGAGAAATACCATAAAAGCTCCCAAGTTCTGTCTTCGACAATGATTAACCTAGAAAAAAAGAAATGAAACAACTACTTCTTGCCTGTAATCAGTAGTGCATATGTTGATAACACACTGTACATCGTATAACCTGTGAACTGAAATATATCCTAAGATATTTGACTGCAAACCAATCCTCGCTTACTGAGTTGGTTGAAAATTTGCATAGAGAAACATTCCCTTGTTCTTACCCAACAATCGTAAAGGTATATTTGACTCCATGCAGTATTGAGCCGATTAGCAAAATGTTCTTGTAAAATATTTAATCATCCGCCTGAAAGTTGATTTCTGAAATGATGTTTGACAAATTGTAGACTGCATTAACTAGTTGTAAATGAGACCTGAAATTTCGCAATCTCTTATTCAATAACGCTACGAGTAGAAAGCAAAAATCGCTGTTGCAGTAAAATACTTCCAGTGCAGATAACATAAAAAAATGAAATTATATTCAACTGCTCGTCTTTAGACAAATTCAGTTTTAGAATTTCATTAATACTAAGACAATAACTAATTCATATCCAAGATCAAACTTTTGTGTATCAGACCACACTTTCGTATATTAACGGCACTGGATTTATCATTCAAAACAATCATGAAGATTTAGAAATCCATATAAAGAAACAGATTATACAAGTTACTGATTAAAAGCAGTATATGATATCATCACACATAACAAAATTTGATCTGAAATACTACCTAGGGCCTTTAAATTGTGAAGTACTAGAGTTAAATTCATATAAAAATTATCAGATGTGTAAAGTAAATCGTTCCACATAATTATCAACATACCATTTTTGATACAAATTATTAATTTTTATATATAATTAAACCATTTTTTTCCAAACCTCTATTTTTATATAATATTTATTTTAATAATGATGTGTATATTAATGAAGCATTTAACAAAAAATGCAAATTTTTTTCCTCATTGATGAAACGTTATTTTCACATCATTATGAAAAAATTAATTAAAGCCTGAACAAAGAACAAAAAATACATAATTTTTTGTAATCTATTTTTTTATTAAAAACAAATTGAGTCATTATTCATCATGAATTGTAGAGAAAATATTTATCTTCGCACCCACGAAGATTTTTAACTGAAAATTGTTTTATATTAGAAATTTTATATTAGAAAGAGCTATTCAGAATGCATATAAAAACTGTTTAAAGAAGGCTTTTTACTATATTTAAAAGATTAATTAGAAGAGTACCTTAATAAGTAATTAATTATATAACATATTGTCTCTATAATATGTTTTTTTTTTATTGAAAACAGTTTGTATTAATAAGTGAATAATAATAATATACCCACATTTTTCTCTAGTGGCATTTCTTAATTCAAGATTAATTGAAATAAAGTTTCACTAGATACTCTGAAACCTTCAAGAATTTTACTCATATGTAAAATATTTTAAGAAAATAAGCCGAAGATTTGTAGGATTTCTTAATATAATTCAGAAATACAGATTAAGATATATATATATTAGTTTGGGGAAAAAGTAATCCATTATTTCTTCGGTAGACGTCTGTAGTGAACGATATCTCGTGAGGTATCTATCAAACAATTTCAAATTTATGCTCATTGCAAAGGTGACACAAACAGAAAATTCGTTTTTCTCTAGTAACGGCGAAAAAGATAGCCGGGTGGCTGAAATTGTGAAAGGTGTTTATCGTCCTATATAAGACTGTAACAACCAGTTACGTACAATTTTTGTTTCGTCGATTCCGTTCGGGTATTTTTGATGTTAGAGATGCACCTCGCATGTGGATACAGAATCGTCGAAAATGTCTATAAAATATCAAAAATGATCGAAGTTAACCGCATGTCAACAGTCGTAACGCGCAAGACCTAAAAATCTACATGAAAGCTGTTTTAAACCTTTTTACAAAGTGAATCCAAAAGAAGTTACATAAAGTTCACGTAAAAATAATGGATTTCTTTTCCCCCAAACTAATATACACACACACACACACACACACACACACGGATTGTGTATTATTATATTGTTATAGTTCTGGGTCTCTCAAAATTAAATGCTGCTAAGTAATCACTGACGCTTTGAAATATTAGTTTGATATTTGTTGCCAAATTTCTTAACAAAGATATGCTATTTTAGCATGATTTTTTTACTAACAATACATTTAAAAAAATCATCTTGCTCAAAAATTTGAATTGATACTTGTGTGTGATAATTCGAAGGTGATTATCGAAATAAGAGGGTTTTGATTAACTTAATTTTTTATGCAGTACTAATATACACATTTACTCCACAGTAAAAATATGTTGAACAATGTTAAATCGTTGTCATTATATGAACATTGGCAACGATTGACAATTTTCAAGATAAGTTCTGTGAAAAATTGTCAAATTGGTTTTTGCGCTAGAAAATATCATTGCTTGGCAAGAACAGAATAGGAAAATGCACATGTGACATACCATGCGATTATGCAGCTTTGGACATAAGTATGACAAATATCAATGACATACTATGTAAAGATTTTACTCTAAAAACTATTCACGTTATCTCCCGCAAAACCTGACAGAAGTTCAAAAAAAGATTCGCCTTGATCTAAGAAATAAATAAAAAATACTCAATGTTATTCGATAATTTGTTGTCCAGAAATCATTGGCGAAATTAGAAGAAACATGAGAAGAGGTAAATCATTATTGGTTGAAGTGCCATCCACCCTGACGGCTAGATTTAGCGCCTAATGATTTCTTTATGATTCCAAAACATAAAAAATGAATTACGTTGTTTGCGATTTTTGACATCCGAAGAAGCAGTTAACGCATTCAAAATGATTGATTTTGTGTATCACGATAGGAGTTTGAAAAAGTACTTTGAAAATTGTATATTGATTTTCATGAACAATATTTAAAAAAAAATACAAAATAGATTTTAATATTAAATAAATATTTGCTTTTTCATCATTAGATTAGAAATAGAAATATCAAACCTGGTAAATTTCAGTTCTGTACTAACATCTTGTATTCGTATCGTATTCTACAAATAATATTATTGTTAACTACAAAATATTTTATATGAAATTATATTTTTAAAATCATCTTATTTAATTATTAATCAGATGTAAATTTTATTAACATTTGCATTTGATAAGATAAAGATACAAAAAAAAAAAACAAATTTATAAATAACAATTTTATTTTAAATCATTTTCTTTAATACATAAATCTTAAAGGTTGTAATTCATAAGTATAAAGTTAAGAAATAAATTTTTTCCTAGATTTAATATGGGTTTATTCGCCTTGCTGTTTGAAGTAAAAGTTGGTTTTGTAGAAACTCCAAATTTTCCAAAAAAAATAATAAAATCCTTATGTAATGTTGAAAATAAAAAAAATTATGTTTAAGAAAAATTAAATGAAAATAATATATTTCTTTAAAATAGTTTTAAATTATTATCATACAACTTTTATATATTGTAATTGATTAAAAAATATTATCTTTATGAACATCTGTTAAACTAGTTTTCATATTGCATAACAGTTTCTAACTTGATTTTCACATCATTTCTAAGACTATATTACTTAACATCAAAAATTTTGTTTATAACCAAACTTCTTAAATTATGTTAACGCTCCAATATAAACCAATTGTAGGGAAAATTCATCATTAGTTGCTGAGAAATGTAAAATGCAAAACAAGAATATGCATTTTTCAAAAAATATAACTAATCACATTTTAAATTATGTGTTATTAAGAATTCGTTTGAATTAATTTTGAGTATCATAGACATTGTTTGTCAAAATCGGTCATTAAAATGATTTTTTTAAATAGCACTTTAAATAACAATTTATTTGCACTTTTATTCTACATGAACTCATACAGAATCAAAGCAAAATAGTACCTATGGTTGCATAGTTAAACATATCATAATAACTGTATAAGAGCACCCAAAAAATGTGACAAAAATATCGGATATGATTAACGGAAAAAAAAGGTTTATAAATTGAAAGATTTTGTTTGACTTTAACATATAAGTTTAAATCAAGAATATAATAGCCTTTATCAATCCAAATTATTTTTTTTGAATAATAATAAACACTACTGTTTAAATACAAATATTAATTATTGTCACAAAGGTTAATCTCAGCCGTCCACCTTGTCTAGTGGACAGCGTGCCTGACTGCGGAAAGGAGGTCCTGATTTCTAATCCCGTATGGGGCATGGATGTACTTTTTCTCTCTCCTGTCTTTGTCCTTTCCTTGTATGAATGGTTGTCTATCCTATTAACGGCTACCTATGACATGTGTTTATTGCATAAGTCGGGCTATGCAACAAATTATGGTTCAGTTGGAAAAGTGGAGCAGTGCGCCTCACATTGCCAACCTCTAGGTTGGTACTAAAAAGGGGAAAAAAAAAAGATTATTTCTCACTTATAATAAATAAAAGTATATATGTGTGTGGTTTTATGCAATGCAATTGTTTCTAATATGATATTAAATTTAATAATCTGAAACGGATTTATGCAAGAGATAAGTAGAAAATATATAAAAATTATCTATTTATGCATTAGTTTTATATTTTTAAATTTTATAGCGAAGATTTTTTTCTTTTTCTCAAAAATATAAGGAGGATATACATGGTATAATAGAAAACATAATGGGCACTAACATTTTATTAAATTTGCAAACATTGCATGATTATTATTTTCCTTTTCATGCACTTTAAAATTATGGATCCTTACTAAAAGCTTTGCTTTAAATATTTACTCATATATTATTTTTGCAATAAACAGAAACCAATACATATAAGTGAATTTCAATCTGTAAAATGAGTTGTGTTATTTAAAATGTTTTCTGATCTATAATAAAAACAAAACATACAAATCTAGAAGGAGTCATTCCAACTTATATTTAAAGTAAACATTTATCATGTATAAGGAAATAAACTGGAGACCATTGATTTATAAGTATAGATAACTTTGAAAATATTTTGAAAGGTATTTTAATCGTAAAATGCATCTTTCACCATTATAAAATGGTAATTTATATGGGAAATTTCATTTGAGTACAAATTACATTACTGTAAAAAGGAATTATTTTTTACTTCATATCAAAATAATCTTTCAAATTCTCCTTACAAAGAGCGCTTGCAAAAATTGTGAAATTATCATTCCTGGTATGTCTAATAACTGGTTACATACCACCATAACATTTTCATTCGAAGCATATGAAATTTTTATGAATTATTTTTTTAGTAATTTTATGTAATAATTATATTTAAATATAGTTCTATAGTTTCTCAATAGTATTACTTGAAGGGAGTACATAAAGTAATACGTAGTAGACACATAAATAAAACTTTAGAATAATGAAAAAATAATTTTCCTAATAACTGATATAAAGCTAACAAACTGTATTTAATATATTCAAAATATTTGGATTATGTATCAAATTCCTGAAAAGTAACAAGAAAGAAAATAATTATAATAAGCAGTTATTAAAATATTACTTTAGTTGTATAATTAAATTTAAATACATGTAGTATATCCAATCGTTGAAAAACAATTCAATGTATATAGAACTTAATTATAAGTCAAATGAATTCATTTAAAAAGGAAGGAAATATTTTCAGGAAATAATAAAATCTCATGAATATTTAAAATTGATTTCCACATTATTGGGTTCAACAAGACTGAAAATATATAAATTACTCCCAAAGAGAAAAATTATGTGATGGAAATAAGTGCTTTTTAGAATAAAACAAACATCAAGAATACTCTTGAGAGTGAAAGTTATGCTGAACACACCCATTAATTTGATCACAGATGATATTTTTGTCACCATAGAACTAATTTCGTGATTTTTAATAAACCCGCTAAAATATATATGACTAATCTGCATCAACAAAAAAGATAAATTTTGAACAAACACCTGGTATATATTCAGGTAATTGAATTAAGTTAATGTGTTTTCATTAATTTAATCATATATACGTTATTCTCCGCATTAAGCGTAATTTCACAATTTCACAAGTACGGTTGTGGAGACATTTAAAATTTTTCAGTTTTCGTACTTCCTGAACTTTTGTTTATATATAAAATATATTTTGTTTATATTTTGAAGATCATTTTAGACTAGAAGGAATGTGTCAGAAAATTCTATGTGTTTCGATATATAAATATATATAATTATAAAAACGCATATCTTTATTAATCTTATAACTGAGTGAATAGAGTTTAAAAATGTGTATCTCTAACTTCTCAAATGCTTAGTAAAAATATGCATGTTCTGTAATTTCCCCCCCAAAAGAATATATGTTTCACCGTAAAAACATACTAAATTATTTATCTTTTAAATCTCATTTATATAAATTCATTGAATGTTACTCTTTTTCATGGAAATTACTCTTTTCCAGTATATAATTAAAAATACATAATAAATCGAGATATTTTAGCATGTAATCAAAAAAAATCATACTATTTTTTTTACACTTGTACTTATTTAAGGCATATTCTTTATTAAATAAAGAAAAGATCAAAATATTTCGTTAATTTAATTAAATATTCATAATTTTTAAATATAAGTTTATAATTTAGAAAAAAATGTTGGCTTATAAATAACATAAAATAACTAATATTCCTTTTATTTTTATAAAAAAAGAGTTAAATATTTAATTATAATTACGATGATGTGATTTAGAATTTAAAGTAACATTGTCTGAATATACAGACATGCATATTATAAAATAAGTGATATATATATATATGTGTGTGTGTGTGTCAAAATTTTAATCATTTATAAAATGGCATTACTCAAATAATATCACGTGATCTCAAGATTTACTAAATAAATATCACATGATCTGTTGAGTAATTCTTAATACCTTTTAAAATTGTAAAAATTTAATCTAACGGTTCTTTCAAAAGTTGAAGTAATACACATCTTGCAACTAACGAGAAAATTTAAAGTAAATTATCTTTAAAGTAAATTATCTTCTTAAATTATCTTCTTAGGGTATATATATATATATATATTAGGGTGCAACAAAAAATTAATATTAATTATTTTATTAATTTAAAATAGATTATCATTGACATTTTTTCATATGACTTAATCGGTTTATGGACATCTCCATAGGAAACCTTAAATCTATTTATTAAATGATAAATTATTACTTCTTGTCTAGGCTTTGTTTCAAAGTAAAAAGGAATCCGATTAATATGCATAGCGTCTTTTATTTTCAAAATTTTTACCTAGGCTATACTATATTATATACACAGTAACAAAATACCATGATGTAAGATGCTACAGCAGAAACTCAGTATAACTTTAAGTATATTGTATGAAATTTAAAAAATATTTTTCCAATATCTAAAATACTATTTTTAAAAAACTGTAGGGTATTGTTCAACATGGTTAAAAATTACTTAATTTGTTTATTTTATATATATATATATATATAATTAAATAAGATGTAAATAGAAGATCTAGATAAAACAAATAAGAATCTATACAATTAATACCAATAAGACAAAATCAAAAAAACAAAACAATGTAATATAATTTAAATAAGGTAAAGATATAGGGACCACATTTTCATTAGGAGGGAGTTGACCAACTATACAAATAAGGCACTTTTTTCTGACTAGCCCGAAAGACAAGGGTCTAAAAATATTCGTGGAATTCTCCCGAAGAGTTATATATAAGAAAATACAATTCTATCAAAATTGAAGTCAATGGAATCAAAGTTATACCTTGAAAAATAAGCAAAGGAATACAATGAATAATAAGCAAAGCAATGCATTGAGAACAATATATCAAATACAGAAGAATATGGTTGCCAAAAGTAATATGAAATATTTTTACAAGTTAAATTAAGAAGTTAAAGAAGCTTATAATTTTTAAAGTACGTTTAAAACTAAAGCATAATCAAATTTAAAGTAGGTGTTTTCGGCATTCTTAAAAATTTTTCTCGTAAATTTTTTTCTTATTATTTATACATCAATATTAAAATCCTCAATCAATAATTGTAATTCAGATTTCGTCAAACAAACATTTTTTTTTTAAATTTGCTTAAAAAAAAGTGTCTTATATTTTCTTATCATTGGTGTTCTTATCTTCAATCAAATTAGCTTAAACAGTTAAAAAACTTCGTCTGAAGTCATCCATTATTTTTAAGTCACCATTTTCAATGAAATAAGTTTATTGAATTGGTAACTAAGTATTTAGATTCATCAGTAAGTACATTTTTGAAACACTTTCTATTTATTTCATTTAAGGTATTTAATATACTATATTCAATAAAAATTTATCGAATACCAATTTTTATTTCATAATTTAATTTGGACATGTTTTCAATTCAGTTGATACCAGATATAAACATCTTTAAAATATTTTAATCATGCAGAAAAAACTTAATGTATGTATTTTATGCATATATCGATTGGAAGGCATACAATACAAACAATTTGTTCTGATTTCTATGCATATTCTTAAGCAATCAGTAAAGTACTTCATTTTAAAATTTTAAACTGAAATTTGCATTTTTCTTTGAATTAATTAAATGTTAACAAAATTATTAACAATAATT
Organism: Latrodectus geometricus; assembly: GCA_026290005.1. Classification (NCBI taxonomy): domain Eukaryota; kingdom Metazoa; phylum Arthropoda; class Arachnida; order Araneae; family Theridiidae; genus Latrodectus; species Latrodectus geometricus. The sequence goes on along the minus strand of JAPDSC010097630.1, from coordinate 3,348 downwards.
TAACTCCTAATAATTTTTTTGCTTTTGGAAGTTAATTTATATATGCAACAGCACACTATAAAAAGTTAAGATAATACATATTTTTAAGAAAAAAAATAGTAGAAAGTTGAATAAATTTTATAAGATGTGAAGAAGAAAAACAGACCCTTTTATTTTTCTAAAAAATAAATATAAATGATTTTCACATTCTTATTATCTTTTGAGTAACATTTTTCTAAAAAAATTAAGTATTGCATTAAATCTGTTAAAAGAATACTTTTAATTATGTTTGTTTTCTCAGATATTATCTCAGATATTATCACACTTTCAGAAGATTTTCACAATTGCGTTTTATACAAGAAATACTCTAGCTTGTTTATATCTAATTAAGGAATTTTGTGCAATTATGATGAAAATTAGCTCAATTTTTTGTTGTTTTCGAGTACCAGACAGCTGGCAATATGAAGTGTGCCCCGCTCCACTTTAACAACTTAACCCTTATTTGGTGTGGATTTCACCTTCTTGTGTACACACATGCCGTAAGTACCATTAATACTCCATTCATACAAGGTAAGGATAAAAGCAGAAGAGTAAGGAAACACATTCATGCCCGAACCAGGATTCAAGCTCAAGACCTCCCTATCCGCAGTCAGGCACGTTGACCACCAGATAGGGTGGGCGAACATTGTTTATCATTTATTCTATAAAAATAATTTAATTTACATAAATCAACTTATTATAATGCAAATAAGCATTTCTCTCGAGAATTTCATATTAAAATATAAATAATATATAAGAGCATTATTTTACATCAAATTATATTAAAAAAAAAAGTGAGAAATAAATGTTTTATTGACACAAAAATAGTACTAAAATATAAATATGTTCATTCCGGCAAAAATTATAGTCGTTTATATAAAAATATTTTATCATAAATTTTTGTTAAAAAATTTAAAATATGATATCATACTGAAAAAAAATCATGAATATAAAGGATTTTAAATATAAAAAACAAAAATTAATCATTAAGAATTACCGTCTTACTTGCTTAAATAATACTCCGAAAGCTATAAAATATTGAAAACTTACTCGCATACGAATAACTCTCGAAATAAAATTTTGAAAGTCTACGTCCAGAATGTTAAATTTTTCTTTCACAAAATTTCCTGTTTCAAAAATATTCATGACCAAACTTCAAACCCTAAGACTTCCCTAAGTACGTTATTTTAAGGACAAACGCATATTTTGAGAGCAACTATTTTTTTTTTTATCTGTGATTGTATTAGTTTTTGCTTTTTCGCATTTCTTAGAATCTTAAAAAGAGTTATAGAAAGTTCAGATAAAGAATTTCTGAAAAGAATTACAATATTTGTCCTCATTCTTGAATAGAATTCTTTTACAGATTCTTTGAAAGCATTTTGCAGAAAACAATTATAATACTTAGTGCAAATATAAAATATGCAGACTTTTCTAAGTCTTTTTAGAAAATCATAGAGGATATATATAAAATTAAACTCAATTTAAACTAATTATTTATTTTCATTTTGTGGTAAAACCACAGTATACGAAGATATATATTGTCCATGTAAGTTTTTTGATAAAGTTTCAATTAAAATAAATTTATTATTCAAACATTCAAAATGGAAATATTAAAATATGCTTTATATTAACTAAATTGCTTTACAATATGCTTCGTATATGATTTTCCCTTAAAATTAAATAATATACGTATAAAATTACATTTGCAAATTACTCATATTATCTAATATATTTTATTACATTGCTGTTTGAATGAACAAATTAGGAATAGAGTAAATAATCAGAAAAAAGCTGTAAATAATTTTAAATTTATTAACATGAAATTTTTTTACTTAAATACTTTAATGATGGTTTTCGAACAAATGATTCAAAACGGCGTTCAAATGCATGACTACATTTACCATAAAATTGTTAGATATTTATTTTTATGATAACTTTAGCTATTGTAATGAATGAGAAATGTAGTATTATATGCTCATTAAAGTAAATTGATAAAGCTAATTTATTAGAATAAATGCAATTACTAGAATAATAGTAGCAAATAAAGGAGATTACTGTTATATTCAGCAGCTGTTGATGGGCAAGTTTTATGTAAAAATTAATAAAAAAATAAATTTATTAAAAACAATATAAATATATTTGTTTGGAATTACTTTTTTCAGGTTTTTTATTTTCATGATGAATGAAACCAAATGTAATATTTATTTTTATGCCACATAGGGGGGAACACTTTTTCGAAGAATATTTTTATAATCTGTTGAATTTACGTTTTGTATTATTCCGTAATTACAGTACGGAGAAAAATATTTGTTATGCAAGGCTGAACTATTAGGATTTTCACCCTTCAGCATTACAAAGATAGGAAGTGATGACAACTTTTATAGTGGACTCCTAGTATGTGTACCATCGTTGCTCCGAAAATGGTCGTGTCACTAGTGGGCGTGTCATGGGCAGGTAATTTAAAAGCAGGTACCAAGCAGAAGAACCTCAGAAATAGCCTGCTTCAGAGATATCATTTTACATGGAATATTTACATTGCGGAATATTTACATTATATTACATGGAATATTTATATTTTACATTGCGGCCAGGACACGCTTTACTCACCCCAGCTACCATTAGCAAAAATTACAGATCTACAATTCGTTGTCACGACTTCCTGATGATGAGAATGATCACTAGGCCACCGCTGCTAGCAGTAAATAATACATTATCACTATTTATTTCATTGAAAAACCCAGCATAGCATTAACAAACTCACTGTGGGTTTTATTAAATTACAACTCTGCTATTTATTAAGTGTACATATGAAATTTAAATATACTCTACATTAAATGTATTCGCAATATTCAAAATTATTAAGTAAAATAATATGATTTATGTAAATACAGGGATATAATAAACAGAAATGAATGTTTTAAAATAAAAAATAAGATAAACATTTAAGATTATGATATAAGTTTTTAAAGAGCATTTATCGGGAAGATATATTAACTTTGAATTTATTAATTGTTAAACAATTCGCAAATTAGGGTTTACTTCAAATGAATGAAAAATTGTGTGATTTTATTCACTGTGAAAGCATTGAATTTTTTATAATGCAGGAAATTAAAAAGGTGTTGACTAGAGCCAGTGGTATCTAGTAATAGTAAACAACTGCCTGCTAAGTTGACATTTTATTTATATTTTTTGAAGTTTAGATGATATCTTGTTTCAAGAAAAGAGATGAGATCAGCGTTCTATAATGTAACTTACATATCTCTCTCTCTCACTCTCTCACTCTCACACACACACACACACACACACACACACACACACACACACACACAC
>JAPDSC010097628.1:25647-36235 GCA_026290005.1 Latrodectus geometricus | reverse complement strand
GTATAAATTTATACTTTTAATACATAAATTCTATTTTCATTTATTTTACACAAATAGTTTATTCGTTGTAATGCGTTAGCATTACTAATTATATATATATATATATATATATATATATGTTATATTACACTATATTATATTATACTATATAATATTGCATGGTATAGTATGGTATGGTATAGTATGGTATGGTATGGTATAGTATAGTTGTAATAATATTATTCTTTAATCATTATTATTTAAAATCCATAACACAATTATTAGCAATATTTTGATAATTTACATTACTTTGCAGATAGAGAAATTAAAAATTTCATTTTATTGTTAGCTTTACACTCATAATCTTTGTAACTTGTTATCTCATAATTATAAAATGATTAAAAAAATTTTAGAAACCAATTAATAAAACATGATAGTTTTTCTGAATCTCATATTATATTTGTAAACAGAATTTTAACTTTTCCCACAAAATTTTCATGGATAAAATAAATAATGGCTAAATGTTTCATTTGTAAACTGTAAAAACTTTAAAAAATTAATTTTCATTTAAATAAAATGTATTTTAAATGTAAAGACATTTAAATAGAAAATAGAGCATGACTATCATCCTTATTATTTAAAACCTATTTTCAAATAAGATTTTGTTTCCTACTGTTATATTTTAATTACTAGTCCAGCAGGTTTTATTCGATATATAATTTCTTAACAATGAACTTAAAAGACTCAAAGACAGTGTGAAGGGTAAAAAGCAAGCAATATGGTGTATTTTTTATCTCAAAACCTCTAATCTTTTGATGCAAATATCTAAAATTAGTTGCATGTGCTCAAATAATTTTAAAATATATCTTGCAGCCACAGTATATATTCTCAAAAAAAAGCTGTAGTAAGAATGCTGTGTTCTTTTGTTAAAGCAAATTTTACATTTGCTAAAGTAATTATTGTAAAAAGCTATTGTTATTTTTTACAATAATTCCATTAACTCGAAGAAACCTCGACAGTTTCATATACTTACGTAAATTGCAGGAAAATTCATTCTAAACTTTTTATTCAATACAGAGATTATCTTCAACAAAGAATATAGTCAAAATTGTATTCTTTCCAAATTGAAATATCTTGTCTTTTTGAATTTGTTAAAATTGAAAATTTTTGTTTAAAATTTAGAAAAGGAAATTTTTAAATTTCAGGCACACAAAATTTTTCCTAAGAAACATACTTTTTATTTATATTTTTCTTTGGTTTTTGACCATTTTTGTGTTATTTCAGTTAAAACACTAGTACATTCCGCAATAAAAATGTTAAAGAAGCATATATGTAATTTTATTTTTATTGCCCTGTTTCAATACACTTGAAAATGATTTTTTATGGAAATAAAATAATATCATTTGTTAAATGAATGGTAGAAATTTATCAGTAGTTTCAATTCGTATTCAAACTTAGTTCTACTTACATGATATAAAAGAGAGAAATTATATTAATAATACAAATAAAAAAACTAAATTATTTGTAAAACATAGATAAATCACTCAACAACACAAAGCTCATTAACAAGATATATAAGACTGTGATAAGCATCAACTCTTACTTCTCTCAATATTAAACCAAGACTTTCTCCATAAATAGTAAGATAAAAGATGCGATATCGGCAAGAGGTAATAACTGATCTCGATTGATTGAATTGCAAGTACATTAGATTCTATTATTAATAAACAGACGAAAGATAACATAAAATATAACAGCAGCCATTGACAATAAGTAGGTATCAAAAAATCGATAATTGATATAAACCGAAAATAATGAGCATTTTTTATTTTTTCTGTATTAAGCTGTTAGAGAGATTGAATAGTGAATCCTAAAATTGCAGGTACTTATGTACTATGATTACATAAAATTACAGGTACTAAGTACATAATCTTCAAATACGATATTTCTAGTATTATTTTATGACTCTAAATATAAAAAATCTGAATACTTGAATAACAGGAAATGTTTGCTAGAAAAATGTTCTTTTCTCTGAACAATATTAATCGAAAATAATAATCTTTAAAAGGTTATGTTATTTATTCTAGTTTATGATTTATTATATGAATTGGATATTTGTTAATTAAATTAATATTGAAAGAAATTAAAAATAAAAATTATCCTGTGAGAAAAATATGAATTATCCTATGCATTTATAAAGCTTATATTTTTATATTGCTTGTTATTTGCAATTTTTATAAATTTAAACTTATTGTTACTACGAATTAATATTAAAATAATAATGAAGGATTTTAAAATTAGGGTGTGTCCGAATGCATTATGTATGTTAGAATACAACAGGAAAATAACCAAATATTCAAGTAATGAATTCATAATGAATTCATTCTGTTATGTCATAAAACGTTTCCCAACATAGTTTATTAAATATAAAGGAAAAACTCATAAATAAACATAATTCCGATTTTCAAAACTAGCCACATCACCAGACATAAGAGAATAATGATTTTTGTAATTTCTACTCGTCTACATGCCGGAAAATGTCTTCACACATATTTGAAAAGAAACAGAAAGGGAAACATAAAGAAGAAATTTTATTCGGTAAACATTTGGAAATCAATTCAAATCATATTACATAAGTGCTCATGAATTCCGGCAGATTCACCAAAAAAATTGGATTATTAAACTATCGTTCTCCTCATTTTATCTGCATTATGTCATTCTTACAACACTGTTATGTCGAAATGATTTAACTGGTAGGAAAAAACTAACGCCTTGCTGAGAATACAGAAGCAATTTTCTTGCACTTATTCAAGATAGGAGAAAGAATTTTTAGTAATTTAGATCTATGTCTGTTTTTGCAACAAATTTCAATCAAATCACAAAAGCTCTGAGATTCACTATCCTATTATTGTTACAAAACTAAACGAAAAAAAAACATGAAACATTTTTCTTTATTATTTTCTTTTTTACCTTCAAAATATATCACTTTAAGCATTTAAAAAAATAAATTCATTTTACATTAATGTGTATAAAGCAAGTTTATTTTTATACATGACGAAAATGACTATCAAAATAAAGTTGTTTTTACAAGATATTAATATATTATATATATTTTCCATAAATATTTTCCCTTTTTATCCAAATATTTCAAAATACCAAATATATTTGAAAATAAACATTTACCTCCTGCTTTTTTTATTTTAATAATTATAGTTAAATTTAGCAATTTATATATAAAAACAGATTTGCAATAAAAAAGAATTCCTTCTTTCAGTTCTCATAAAAAATCTCACTTTATGAAGAAGCGTTTCTCTTATAATCAAAATTCAAATTCTACTTTGACGTATTTAACCATTAATATTAGTTTGGGGAAAAAGAAATCCATTATTTTTACTTAAACTTTAAGTAACTTCTTTTGCATTCACTTTGTAAAAAGGTTTAAAACAGCTTTCATGTAGATTTTTAGGTCTTGCGCGTTACGACTGCTGACATGAGGTTAACTTCGATCATTTTTGATATTTTATAGACATTTCCGACGATGCTGTATCCACATGCGAGGTGCATCTCTAACATCAAAAATACCCAAACGGAATCGATGAAACAAAAATTGTACGTAACTGGTTGTTACAGTCAAATATAGGACGATAAACATATTTCACAATTTTAGCCATCCGGCTATCTTTTTCGCCGTTACAAGAGAAAAACGAAAATGTATCGAATTTTCTGTTTGTTGTCTTCCATTTTTAAAACCTTGTACTCGTAACTGAATTAATCAAACAAAAAACTGCAAGAGGATATTTTAGTGTCAAATGTCACCTTTCCAACGAGCATAAATCTGAAATTGTTTGATAGATACCTCACGAGATATCGATCACTACAAAAGTCTACCGAAAAAATAATGGATTACTTTTTCCCCAAACTAATATTAATGAATTTTCAATGTTGTGGAAACTACAGCTATATCGTCATTGAACAAGGTGTTTCTGTCTATAAAATGGCGTCAAAAATAAGTTAAAGATATGGGAGCGAGATAACAGACCATTCTTTTGGAATCGTCATCAACTATTTGCACGACATTCGTTCTCCTTATAATCCAATTTCTGGACATAAAGCTCGTGACCTTACTGAAAGGGAAATAAAAGCCATGTTCTTATATTGTTAATAATATAGATAATTGTTGAAGTCCATTATGAATGTTCAAAATACATAGACTCCATAATCTTCAGGAATTCATGAACCTTAATTGACGCGAATAGCAAAACTACAGATTTCTAAACCACTTTATTTTTTTGCAATGAATCAATTTATATCTAAGTTTGAAAAGTTTTGATAAGTATTCGCTTTCTTAAATGAGTCATCACATTAACATTTTGCAAAGCAATGGTGTTCAAATACGATTTGTTTAAGTGAAAAACATGGCAGTTTCTTTATATAATGACAAGTGTCACAATCTCTTCCTATTTTACACAATTGCATTGACAGCTAATTATTTAACAAGATCTTCTTTCTACATTTCTTGTTTCAGAAATTTAAATGACCAGTAATATACATGTTTCAAACTTGGTGATTTAGATTTTAACAATGTGATTAACAGCATTTAATTTTGCATAAACTAGTTACACATTTAATTACCTTGCCATATAGTTTAATTAAATATTTGTAATATATATAATTACTAATGTGAGAAATTAATCTTCACACAATCTTTTCATATTTTCCTCCAACATTCCCACTATATTTAATTTAACTCCAACACTTCAAAATGTAAAGTTTTGCTCATTTCCTCGGAAAAAGTTAAGCTTTCGCAATCTGAAATTAATCATGTTTCCTAAATATATACCGTTGTCACAAACCATCAGTATTGCATGACATAAAAGCTAACAAATCCAAAATTTATATTCCAAAAAAATGTCACAATATTATTCAATTTTGGCATAAATAAATTGCATATTCTCAACCTGATATTCTGGAGGATGTCTGAGTATTACGAGTAACTTCTCTCTTTTTCTTAAATGAAGGTATACGCCGAGAAATAAAACATTATTTTGAAAAAAGAAATATTTAGATTCAAGCTTATTAGTAAACTGCTTATTGAGTTAAGACGTATAATTTCAATTCTATTTATCTGCATAAATATTAAATAAACGCTTCATAAAATCGCAAATGTGAAAATGATATTAGTTTGACATGATTATTAAAGTTTAAAATTTATGAAAATCAATGTCTACCCACTCTCACTTAATGCGTTTTCTGTAAATGTTAATTTTGCTTATCATTTATTAAAAAACTTGAATTTTCTAGAAACTTTAAAGATAAAATGATATTAAAATATAAATAAAAGGAAAATATTTATTAATTTACATTTAATAAAAAAATGTCCAACATTTAATTTACAACATTGAAAATTTGTTTTTGAAAACAATCAATTTGGAACTGCCACATCATCAGAACTGTTAAAATGTGAAAACCTACAAATTAAAACTGAATATTGAAAATGTAGTTATGAGTGAAGTAAGTATGTAAAATTTACTTCGTAATTTGTGATATTTAAAAATATTTTTAGCCAGAGTCTTATTTTTGAAATAAAAATTAATGTTCTTAGTTGAGAAAGACATTTAAAAATACTATGTTTCTTTCTTGGGCCCCTGTTTTTAAATTAAGAATCTCACCCGTCTGCTTCCAATTAACTAGTATAGTCCATCTCAGGTTAGGTATAGGTAAGGTATAGGAAGGTATGCTGGTGCAATAGTAACATATTATAAGGACTATTGAAGCACTTATTGCAGTAAGCAATTTTATATTCTTTGGTTTTTACTTGGCAGTAGAACCATCTATTATCCTCAAAATGGTTTGTAAAACTATCTCAAAATTGTTTGTCATTGTTGTGGTGAGCCGTCATGGTGAGAATAGTTCCTCTGCCAGGGTTTAAAACAGCTTTCATGTAGATTTTTAGGTCTTGCGAGTTACGACTGCTGACATGCGGTTAACTTCGATCATTTTTGATATTTTATAGACATTTTCGACGATGCTGTATCGACATGCGAGGTGCATCTCTAACATCAGAAATACCCGAACGGAATCGACGAAACAAAAATTGTACGTAACTGGTTGTTACAGTCAAATATAAGACGATAAACACCTTTCACAATTTTAGCCACCCTGCTATCTTTTTCGCCGTTACAAGAGAAAAACAAAAATGTATCGAATTTTCTGTTTGTTGTCTTCCATTTTTAAAACCTTGTACTCGTAACTGAATTAATCAAACAAAAAACCGCAAGAGGATATTTTAGTGTCAAATGTCACCTTTCCAACGAGCATAAATCTGAAATTGATACTTCACGAGATAACTATCATTACAGACGTCTACCGAAAAAATAATGGATTACTTTTTCCCCACACTAATATATAAGTAATGCAAAAATGCAGAAAGTGAGAATTAAAGATATAATGATTTATAAAGTCATAAAATGGTTAAGACAATAAAATGGTTTGTATTTTGTAAGTTTTGTGGCCTTTAATCTACATAATAGGGCACTTCAGACAGTCAGAGATAAAATCTTAAGGAAAAGTAAAATAATGCATAGGCTTAATGCCCGTAAAAAATACTAATCTTGCTGGTAGAATAAGAAACGAGATACACGTTATAGTAAAGCTAGTTACTGAAAGCTACTGTTTATTTATGGGGGATTCAGTTAAGCAGTATATTTTGCATATACATTTTAAAAAAATGCAATTATTTTCATTATATCGTTTTTAAAACTAAATCGTCTTTGAAGATTATGTGTTAAATTCTGCTTCTTAATTTCTTCTCTTGTTTACTATTATCGAAATACATTTTTGAATGTTTTCATATATTTACAACTTGAAAGTTATTTTAATTCATTTTACACACATTTTCATAAAGAATTTTTCCCCCATAAAATTATACATTATGCTCCGAGATTCATTTTACACAGGACAGAACACTGATAACTTCATAAATAGTTAAAACTGAAGTCATCTTAAATAAAACATTGGTAATTTTTGTCAAACCTTATGCGTATATTATTGATGCATCCATTGCTAATAACATTATTTTTTTAAATAAAATTCTTGAAATTATAATCATTTTGTTGAAATATTTAAGCGAAAATAAAAACTAATTATAAGCATCATATTTAAAATTTAATTAGAAAATACTTGAATGAAAATATCAGATTAATTTCTCAGCAAAAAACTACTTTCACTTAAAATTTATAAGAATGTGTGTCCTCAATTTTTCAAATTTACTTTACTTAATATGAATTAAATTTATTCTAATTTCAACATTCTATTTTAAACAACTTCAAAATTATTATATTTCAAACAGATAAGGTTCTTTAATACGGAATTCTACAAATTTAGTATTAAAGAACCTGATTTTATTTTAGTTTGGTATTTATTTGTTTGTAAGGTGTTTAAAATATAATAAGGATCTTTCGAATATTTAAATAATAGCACTTGAGACAATACTAAATAATTTAAACTATGCCTATAAATTTATATTTTCATGTTTTTAAGCATTTAAGGGAAAATCATTAAGTGAAGGGTATGTGTGATACAAACAAGTAAATTGTCTCTTACTTGTGACTAGAATATTAAAACAGTACCATAATATTACAATGAATTTATTGTTCACATAACCATAAATATAATGATGCATGAATTTGGTTTTGATATTATCAGTGTTTGTTATAGTTACCATTGCAAAAACTTTGCTTATAAAAGCATTAAAGTTTATGGAAGTTATTTATAGGAAAAGTAACATTTTTATAGCCGTCTAGAAAATGAGAGTTGGAGGAAATGTTCTTAACTTTATTACGTGATGCAAATAACAGTTTTATTGCTCGTGAAAAGAATTTACATATGCACCTTTGAAAAATGTGTACTTTAATAACCAGGTGGAATTTAAGGCTATAATAATTTAACATCACATCATAAATTCATTGCTTTTCTTTATTTTCTTTAACAAACATGCATTTATTAAATTGAAATAATACTGAATTTTAGATATATAAAACATATGCTTAAACGAATGCATAGTTAAGTTTCTACAAATGTTTAAGATTGTTACTTTTATAGTTCCTTGTAAAACTGTAAATATATAAAAATCTCTTTTGCTAAATAATTTAGTCTCGTTATTACTACTTTGTAATGTGGAAAAAAATATATGTTATGCAAATTAGGAGAAATAAATTTAATGGAAAAGTTAGATTTAATATTAAATCACATGTTATTTTTTGTAGTTTTTTCCGTTTTGAAAACTCGATATTTAAAGCAATTGTAAATACATTTATTGAGAGTTCTCGGATCACCGCTCTAAATAAAATGGAAATATAATAACATTTATTGATAATTTAAAAATAGGACTTTATTATTATACATAATATACTTATTATTATATTAATAATAACATTTATTTTTACAAACTTAGTAGAAAATAATCTATAAAAACAATTTCATTTTTTGATGCAGAAATTTAATCATTTCTCTTCCTGAAATTTAATAATTGAGGGAATATGCTTAAATCTATCAACGAAATAATTCGATTTTGTATTCTTTCTAACAGTATTTAAATGTAGGTATTTCTAAATATTAATAGATAAATCCATAAAAAAAAACATTTCATTGATCAACTCAATTAATTGAATCCATGTAATAGACCGAATTGATTGAATCAGTGTTATCTAACTGTTTAATCAATAGTGTGTTTTTACATAAATGTCTTATTAAATGAGATTGTCTACTTTTACTAAAGAAGAATTGTAAAAAAAAGAGCTTAAGATGATTTAAATAGGATTAATATTAATATTATCTAATGACTAAATTTTATTTAAATACTTCTTATAAATCAATGCTTTCTAATAGCAGATATACAATATGGATTATTGCTCTTCAACAAAAAATATTCATTGCAGCATAATAATGTGTTAAAAGTTATACATTCACTGATCAAATTAAGATAAATAATTGTTAGAATGTAATGTTAACTATGGAAATAATAAATTTCCCGTCAAATCAAAAATAACAATAAAAAGCACTTCATCTCTGCCAATTTATAAGCTAAAACACTTTACGCCAACTTCATATGCATTTTTACTTCAAGTTATATGCTACATACTGACCTAAGTCTGTTATAAGACATTTAATATCCACCATGTAATTAAAATCTGAAAGGACACTTCTTAGATAGTGAGTTGTATCCATGTGTCGAAACAGCTGAAAACTGGAAAACTCTCGAACACCCACATTGCATGTAATATTCAGAAACTCAACATCCATCTCCTATTACCTTAGCAGTAATATCTATTGTTATATTACCTGCCTACGTAAATTATCATGACCATGTTATTACATTCTAACTAATGAGCTTCCTTCATTTTTAAAATATTACCATTCTTATTTAACAGTATATTATTAATGATTAGTATTTCGTTTCCTAATTTGGCAACGAATAGACAATTTATCTAATAATGAATACCATAAAGACACCAAATGTCATTACTGATTTAACAAGGTTTATTTCGTATTTCATATTTAATATGGTATTCAATAAATGCACAATTTTTATAATAGTTTTTTAACTGATATTTTTATATGATCTTAAAACTATTTATTCTGGAAGAAATCTGGAATAGGCTATACAACTGGTTATGAAGTTAAGACAATTTTATGCTTCACTGAAAATCTATTTTCTTTATTTCTATCTTGATTTACTATATTGATTTCTATATTTCTACAATATTACGTTATGGTTTAACATTAAACAGTAAATTTTTACAACAGTATAAAACATAATGTTATAAAACTATAACTAATTTCTTAACATATATAACATATTAATGCTGATTACCAAACACTTACACATGCTTATGTATATAACCCACATCAAGTCAAATATATAATTTATTATGTATATTATAGAGTAATCCATGTAAAGGTAATAATTAATTAGAGGGGTTTTTTGCAAAGATCATTTTGGATAACACATACACATAGAGATTATTTGATTGAAGAGCAATCATATACCACACGTGATTATATTTTGACCCACAACTCAATAATCTATAGAAATAATCGACTCATTTTTAGTTTAGTTTTGCTACTTGCTGCCATAGGTTTGCATTGAATTTAAAAATTTATCATTTTAAATAATATTTTCAATATCTTACGAAATTTTAAAAGATGATTTTATGTCACAATACGATATAAAGATTTGCGAAATTTCTAAAGTTTTGGAATGTAATATTAATGGAATCTTTCATGGGAAAATTATTCACAATGTTGTAAAAGTTAGGGATCATGATTGAAAATTTAAACAAAATACACTAAAAACACTTTTCATGAAATTGGGAAAATAGAGACGAAAAGGAGTAAGTTTATGAGGATTTTATAGTGAAATTCTTAAATACTGGAAGATTATTTGATTGAAAATTGAGTGTTAAAAAAATGTGTTTTAATATGGTAGTAAAAATTTTATTATTTTTTTTACCCGAAATGAACTAGATGGTATTCCATAATTTAAACTATACAGATAAAACGCTATATATTATATTGTGGGATCAAACCTGCATCAATTGGATTAAGGAAA
>JAPDSC010097628.1:5992-25247 GCA_026290005.1 Latrodectus geometricus | reverse complement strand
ACTATTTATTTTAAGAAAAAATATATCTCCTCTTTATAAAGCTGAATTTTTCATTAAATGAAAAACCAATTTTTAGTAAAAGAAGAATTTCATATGAGAAAAAATATGTTTTAGTATTATAATTTATTTTTAAATGAATGCACATAATCAGAAACTGTAGTTTTAGTTTTGGTTATATATTTTGTTATATTTTAAAAAACAGTTTAAGTTTCGGATTTCTATTATAATAAACAACAGTTATATTTTAAAATTTAAATTATACTAACGTTTTTATAAGTTAGTTTAACAAGGGTATGGACTAAGAAGCCTTAAGAAAAAGTATTCATATTTTGCCAACGGCATACAAGTTTATCCATTTTCTTTTTAATTTCATAAAGTTTATACATACTTATTTCTCTACGTTTAAAATTTAATGTCAAATAGTTGCTTCCAATAAATTGTAATTGATTGATTATCGTTTCTTACAAAAATCATGATGATTGATAATAATGGTTGGATTGTTAATTGTTAATTGATCATCGTTGGATAATCCATAAAATATTTTAGACCCTCCTTATTTTTATTACATACATCGCATTTGCATTTCTAAAACAATGCAAATCAAAAAGCCTGTATTTATGTGGTTAATTGATTATCATTGCTTAAAGTAATTATGATGGGCTCTAATCAATATAATTGATTGTTGATATTAATTGATAATCATTGGATAATTCATAAAATATTTTTAAACGCTTCTTATTCTTACTATACATATCGCATTTGTATTTCTAAAATGAAAATTAAAAAATGAGTTTAAGAGGTTATCATCAAGATATCAATTGGCTAAAATTCTTTCGACAAACCTATAAGAGTATCAAATTGACTTATAGTATTTCTCTTTCAACATACATTGTTATCAGATTTTTAGCAATAAATGCATATTTCAGATCATTTCTTTCTGGTTTTTTTCAAAATAATTTTTTTCTTCTGTTATGTCAGAAAATAACTTATTATTTTTTTAACATTAATAACATGTTATTTTAATAATAACAAGTTATTTAATAATGTTAGAAAAATAACTTGTTGTTTTTCTAATTTTATTAAATAACTTGTTATATTCCGTAACTGCATTTTCACTTAGTATTGGTAAAACTATTCCGTATACAAACGTGACGGAAGGATATGTATTAGTGAAATCTTCATCAAACAAAATTATTAAAAAGAAAACCCCTAGTGCATATTTTTCAAGATATCATTTTATAATATGTTTATGTTTGTAAAACAATTTCCACAGTATTTATAACATACAAATATCTACATAAATTTCTATATAATGAAATTCTATAAATGTTCTAAATAATTAAAAAATTCTAAATAGTTTCGTGAACAACTAATTCTAGTAATAATTTTGTAAACCTTGATTTTTATATTCAACCTTTAGCCTTTAATTCAAAGTACGTAACATGCTGCAATTTGTGTACGTTTAAATGAATATTGTTGGGCATATTTCAAATTATTTATGAAATATATAGAAAATAATTATCTTTTTTTTTTATTATACGTATTAATTTGAATATTTAAAAAATATTTTTCAGGTTTGGTTCCTATCAGTAATTTTTAAAATTTACCAGATTCTTTTCTTTTAATTAAAGTTTAATATTTTGTAAGAGAATTACAAATGTGTTTTCATAATGATCCAAATGCGTTTTCTTTTAAAAATGCTATTTTCTTTCTAATCATTATTTATATTTGGAATTTGTCGTAACTTCTACAAACTTTTCATTAAATATTCTGTTATTAAGAAATATTTTCAAGTTGCATACCATTAGAAATTTTCTTCTATTTTAAGTTTAACTTTCAAATATTTTATCATCAATTCCATACTAAATCATATATATATATAAATCATTTTCCATTTTAACCATCAAATATGTCTTTCCTTAATATATTATAGATTGGTTACTCACTACATCGTATTCTAAAAAATCGAGCTTTAAAAATTTAACCTACATTACTTTGGTTTTATGAATCTAACACAATTTATATAATATTGTTTATCTTTTTAAACTTTTGAAGCATTTAATTTTAAAATATTACCACAATTATTGACAGTTTAATTTTCCCTTAAAATTTTATTCAATCAATAAATCTATGCTTTCTCAGTTGAGTGTTTATTTATTAACTTTTCTATGAAATTAAAGTATGAGTATATATCACAATACACACGTTATAATAACTTGCTTTTTCCTTATAATTTTTTTACCAAATTTAATATTTCTAAAATTTAGTTTGAAAAACATACATTCATTTAAATAATCTTTATCTGTTAATGTATTGATGATAATTTTCATTTAATTAAAAAGTCATACCCTCAGTACAAGAAATTTACAGTAAATTTTTTTATTATTTTTTTATTGGAAAAATTTGAACTATGTTTAAAATTTCTCTTTCTTATAAGCAATTAAGAAATCTACAGTACTTTTCCTGATCTGATTTTAAATAATTACTATCTTTTAATAATGAGATCAATGTGAACTTTAGAGTAGAAATACATATCTGTGCTTATTCCATAGTAAATATATACTAAGTGTTGTAGCAACATTAAAATATAATTTTATTGGAACCTTCTTCGCAAGTTAATAAAAATACAACTTATAAAAACTAACAGGAATAAAAATATCTCATCCTAACACTTTGATCTAACAAGTTTAGTCAATTTATGCATGATCCATTATATGCTTCAATGTACTGTTTATGAATTAAACACTAACATAAGAATTATGTATGCATAAAGGTAAGTAATAATATTATTTTTAAGCACAATAAGGAAGAAATTGGGGAAAGATGTTATTACGATTTTATTTAATACTTTTGCAAACATTTTAATTGAAATTATATTATCTATTTTTGTTTCTTAAGCACATTAGATATACGGAATGAGTTATTGAAGTCTGTCTATAATATGGATTCCAAATTGGTTAGGATGTCGTTCTCATTACTAGAAGATAATGAGCTCGAATCCCGGCTTATCCGAAAATCCGTCGTGCTCACTAATGGTGAATGGATCCTGTAAAATATGTCATGGTTGCAATGTCCTCCATCTTCCCATTCCAAATCAATACCTATGGGGTTGTTAGGAACCAGCCCTGAGGCCTTCTCTGGTTTCCTATCTCTAAATTGAAAACACAGATGGTGTTGTCATCTATGAGCCAAAGTCGTACTTCGACCCTTGTGAAGGGGTCTCTGTTCAAAAACGGAAAACGCTCTTTCTGACTTCATTCGCCCAATCCCAGACGGGTAGGCTTGGCTTAGCCAATGTCATAAGTAACAACAACATCCTAAACAGCATCTAGAAACAATGGTTCATACATTTTTTACCACAATCAAGAAACTTAAAAACTGAAATTCTCCTCTTCACAAACTTCAACGCCACACCAATGGTAAGGAAATAACAGACCATTGATGTGGCGTTGTCGCCATTTGTTATAACCTCTTCAATGCCGATATATATGATTATCTTTGATTATATTAGTCGATTTGTCAAAATTGAAATTAATTAAATTTAATAATTGAATTAACTATGGTAACCATATTTTAATAAACTATATTGAAAACGTCTTCTTAAATTTTAAAAACCTTAATTAAGAAAATTCCTCGGATGAATGATTTAATTTGTGTCATTTTTCAAGATAACTTTTGCTTATTTTTAAAAAAATATAATCGCTTTTCACCTGAATTCATTAATAATTTACAAACAAAACGGGAAAATTAAAAAAACTTCATTTGAAATATATATGATCTACGAGATAAAACTGTATAAAAAAATAATAGAAGTATCATATTATTTTTAATTATTGTAAATATATGTATAGGAAAATTAAATGATATTATAACCGAAATTATAAAAAATCATAATGCCTTAAAATGCTATATTCTCTGGCTTAATAAAGTAAAAAATTTATATGGATACATCATTAAATTTATAATACTGTCTTTAATTTGCACCAAACATGTGGACGAATGTAAGAATTGAAAAAATAAAATCCAACTAAAGTAAAAAGTATTAACTTCTTTCACATCGGTTTCCAAGAACTCTCTCGTCTTTTTAATAAAGTAAAGAGTTTTTTGTCAGTTCACTAAGGAATATGAAGAAAAAGAGAAACTGAATTAAGTATTTTTATCCCTCAAACTTTTTCTCGGGGATTTTTCAAATGAACTGCTAAGTAAAATGAAAATTTTATTGATTTTTAAGGAGTTATCTATAATGATAGGAAGAAAAAATTATATACTAGTTAAAACTTCATAAATTTTTAATTAATTAATGTCTGAGTTTATTTAACCTTAGTAAATAACTTATGATGTTTGTATATTTTTCTTCTTTTCAAGTTTTGAATAAAATAAACTCATTTCAGTAACTTTATCTTATGTGTTTTAATATCTAAAAAAGATCTATTTACTCTAGAAACATTATTTCTTAAAACTTATTATGTTTACCGATTAGAGAGTTGCTACGATGAGAAAAACTTCTGATTATAAAATATCAACAGAGTTTTTATATTTGTAAGTAAAGTTTATCGCATTTTTTTAAAGTTTATTAAAAGTTGTGAAAATTCATTTTGTATTAATTTATATGTATACTATTTATAAACTATAAACACAAAATTGGAAACACCATTGGAATTAAATAGTCCTTCCTACTTTAGAAACACTAAAAATAATGTAACAAATATATTTTATTTAATTAAAGTTATTTTCTTTTACTTTTTAATCCAAAATATGTATAAATTTGCGTATATTAATGTAAATATGTAAGAAAATAAAACCCCATATAGCATTATCAAGTTTTCCAGCAACAGTTGAATCTTTACAAACACTTTATCTATTTTAAGCACAAAATATTTTTAAAAAATTATCTTTTGATTCTTACCATTATGAAATAATAAATAATAAAAATGCGGAACCATGAAAATTAAGAACTAATTTTTTAAAAATATAAATTCTTAATTTTGTTCATTTTACTCTAAAATAGGAAAAATTATTAAGAACTTCTGCAATTGATTCTCAATCTTCCATTTCTATAATTGTTGGCTTAAATTTTATATATATTAATTACTAAAATACTGAACTTATATTATTATTTTTCAAAAGTGATTGATTTTCAACAACAAACCATTTGTGTAAATCATTTTTAAACATTGAGCGCTTGTATTTAATATCACTTAAGCACAATAAGCTAAACTCCAAGCATCATCTTTTTAGTCACAATTTTCTTTCCCTGCTTTTATTATTTATTCTGTTAAAGTCGTCAATAATCTTAAGTAAAAATCCTCTCCTTATATTATAAACATAACCTATTTTTTATAACCTATAAATATGGCATATAGTTTTGAAACTTTATTTCATTTGAATATTACTATAACAAATTTCTCCTATATTTTGAAGATCAGCAGAAATCTTTCTCTTTCACATATCTTGTTTAAGTTCTTGATTAAGTTAAGAGTCTTATTTTCTTTTACGTGATTATCTCAAAAAATCATCTTTTTTTTTTCTTATATAAGGAAGTTTTACATTTTTTCTTTATACTAAGATAGTTAATTAATTACTTTTTGTTCTTCTTCTCCTGCACCAATTATTGAATAGTTTATTGTTAGTGTAATGCATTTTAATTTAAATTTTTTAAATTATTTTAAAGGATTTTCCCGAATAATAACTAAAATGTATTTTATATACCTCTTGACAGTCTGCCCTGTAATTCAAATGTGAATTGTAAATCTATTTTCAAAACACTATGGGTTATTTTTAATAAACATTTTAATAAGAAATAAAGCTAATTAATTATTTATAAAAATAATTGTATGCGTTACGTATAGTTTGTTATTTTCAGATTTTAACCAAATTTTACACAAATATCATTAAGAAAATATAAACACATATCGTATAAAAAAGATTTTGCGATTAAATTATGGAACTACTTAGTTTAAAATTAAAATATGAGATTTATTTTATTTCGAAACAAAGCCTTCGTATTAGTTTAGCTAATGATTGATATCTAACAGCCAAAGTAACACGATAGTCAACCAATCTTTAAAACTGATCAGCTTTTTCTATCTATTTTTAATCAAAAATATCCAATTGTTCTTGAATATTACAACTTCACTAGCTATACATATATTATCGCTTTTTTGCATTATAAGTGATATAGGAAAATATTATGGAAACAAACTTATCTCTGTTTTTAACTATACTCTTCAAATAAAAAGATTTATGAAATAATTGAGTAGTAATTGAATAAGAAACAGACTTATGCAACTTTTAAGATTTTTGACAAATCTCATGATTTAAATTCCAGATTATTTTACAACTGATTATTAGAATTAACAACAGGTTATTCTAAACAAGTAATAACTAAATCAGTTACACTTTTGATATTATATAAATACAGTATTATTTATTATAAACCAATGAACAATGCTGCAAAAATGCCTTCACTTGTTTTAAATTGTAAAGATTAGTATTGTAATGTGTTTATAAAACTGAATTATGGAATTTGCATAAAAATAAATGAAAAAATCAAACAAAACTATTACAATGAATTTCTAATATTTTTCGTTTTATGTTTTTAAAGGAACAAAAAGAATCTATTTCATTACCCAGTGATTTTTCTAAAAAATTTAACTCATTAACTTTTACAGTATTTATTTATTTATTGATACATCGGATTGAAATCAATTTATTTTCTTGTTAGTATAATAAGAAGATAAATTGATTTCAACCCAATTTATACACGTAATATTAATATCAAATAAAAATTAATTAAAATCTTATTTTTAGATCAGTTATTCTAACAATCATCTTGCAGATCTAATAATGTTACTGTGCTGTATCTTTTTCAAAAAATTGTAAATGAACCAAGAGATTCAAAATCATAATTAAATTTCATTGATTACAAGATTTTTTAAAAGATTAAATTGTCTTTGTAGCTTGATATTTAACAGGAAAATTTGAAAACATTTTCTAATATTTTTACATTTTCCTGCTTTTTTTTAGATTATAAGGAGTTTATCTAATAAATTTTGAAATTAGTTTTTAATGCATCATTAAATTCTATGAAAATTAACTCTTATACATACACTACACAAAATAGAAATTATGAGTCTAGAATTTGGAGTTCATTACTGTTCTTGTCATCATCTATTACATAATATAAATTATTTTCTGTTTGCATGAAAGCTCATTTAAATTTTATAAATATATTCAAATTCATCATTTGTAGAATTTTTTTCAATGCCGGATTTTATTTGCTTTAAACATTTGGATAATAATGTAGTTGAATATAAAGATTTGGAAAATATTTTGGATATTAATCTGATCAAGTTTAAGTCAAGTATAAAAATATCTAACCCGATTGACTGATGTTCTCTTAATTAATTCATAACACTAATTAAAATTTGGTGTATTCGGTCCGTAATTTCGAAAATATTCTCGGTAAAAGCATTGGCACATAACACATCACAAATTGATGAAAACCTCGAAACCAACTGCGCATATATTTATAATTCTGTAAAAATAATTTTTAAAATTAACAAATAAATTATTGGATTTTTAAAATAATTCTCATCACATAAATGCATGAACTAATATTTTGAATATAAAAATAAATTTAGTTTGATAATTTTAAGTAGAGGAGAAATAACCTTAATTAAATTTTAATTTGAAAGATTATGTAAACAAAGCAGTATTTAATGAAAACTTTTGCTAGAAACTTTTATAAAATCTTTATATAGAAATTTATATATACGGAAACTCTCAATTATTTATTTGCACCACATTAATTTAACCCTTTCATGATTCATTAGTAGTTGGTTTCAAGCATTAACTTCGCCTCAGGATATGATGATTCGAGACATTGATTTTCGCACAGAAATCAAACATTTCCAACTCTTTCATCATCAAGCTCAATGGTTGTATGTTGTTATCCTAGACGGACAAATAAATATTGATTGGAATTTATTGAAGGTACCAATGGAAGTTTTATTAGCGTCTTCCTCATCAGACCGACGAGGAATAAATAACTAGGTTAGCAAATAATATATTCCATGTTCGTGCGAAAAGTTATTTTTTTCTAAACGACAGCAAACTTCATTAATGGATTATCCAATAGTTTGTAGCATGGTTAATAAGAAACTTCTGGAAACAAAATATATCGATTGTGAGGCACTTTTTCAAAATTAAGTTTCACAAGTAAGTATGCGTGCTTTTTTGTTTACTTTAGTTATTTAATGTTAATGGAAAATAATGAATTTGCAATATGCTTAATTAAGCACATCATAAAATACATAATTTGCTGTAAAAACTTTAATGAGATCTAATAATCAATAAAGTTCTTTGCAATTACTAAAAAATCTATACATTTTTAAAGTTATTGATTTTTCATATACATTAAAAAGGATTCATTTTTTACACTCAAATATTCATATTTAGAGCTTTTTATATTTTAAAAATAGATAAATTTTATTTATTATTCACTCAGATTTATTTTAAATATACGCATTAAGATCTTATGCACGGAATTCTTACTGAATATATTTAATATTTAAAAGACACATGTCTGATAAGTGTGAAAAGATATTTTTGAAATTATTCACTATACCAGAATTCTGATTTCACTTTTTATATATTTGTTCCATTTTTTACTTATGAATTTAAATATTTGCTTCTAATATTTAAAATGTTAACTTTTGACTTTCTTTTAAGAAAAGTAATACTGAAAATAAAAATAATTTTAATAATAACTCTATATAATAATTTAAATTCATTAAACTGTAGCAACGATAAAGAAACAATGTGCATATGTGTGGTCGGGATAAGACTCCGTAAATCAAGTTAGTTATTTTATTTAAATTTCCTTGACTCTACTTCGATTGAATAATTCTAAAAATAATAATTTACTATTTTTAAAATCAATATATTCTTTAAAAAGTTAAATAATGTGAAAAATTTGACTGACTTATATAATACTACAACAAAACTCATGCTGATTGGTTATCACAAAAGATTTATTTACTTATGCAAAACAATCTAAAAGTGAATAAATATTAGAAGAAAAGCTCTGCAGCATGAACTAGCTTCGAATGAAAAGTAAAGCTATTGCACTTTTTTTAACTTATACATGTAAATAGTTACATTTAAGGGAAAATTCACTTTAATTATATATAAAATGTAATTTTTTCCAAGCAGATGTCGTAAATGTCTATTTTATTAGCACACATTAACAATGCAATATTTAAAAAACATATTTTGGTTTAATTAGATCATAGTTTATTGCAATTACATTATTCAAAGTATTGGTAAATATCACTAACTGTGGTTCAATAATAGAAATCTAATGTCTCTATCAAAATGAATATCCGGATTAAAGTTCTGTGGTAAGTAATTGGTTTTGACACTGCGTAAGAACCACTAAATGATATTACAAAACATTTTAATTAATATTTTATAAAGATCCTACCAGGAGAACTTTTAGCAAATATAGTTCCTTATTCACGCTCTGCAAGAGATGAAAAACCGGAAAACTTTCAAGGACACCTCCCCGATAGATGTGCATGTGGAAACAGAAGTACAGCACCTATCTCTCATTAATCAGTATTGGCTGAGATTGAACCCAGGATCTTTCAGTCTGAAGAATGGTAGCGACGGAAAGTCTAAGCTGATTCGTTCTACTGTCACTTTTTGCAGGATTGGAACATGTCAACGTTAATATGTAACATCTTAAGTTTTTTCTATGGTATGGCTTGAATATGGAGAAGAGGGAGCCATCTCAGATGTGACTTTGTAAGATGATCGTGGTCAAAATTAAAAGGCGTTTGATGATAGGTCAGTATTTCAAACTCGTTAATTTTAAGGTACAATCCGGGGCTTGCTTGCACTGCTATGTATGTATGTCATATTTTCGCATACGATGTCTAATTTGATTGGGAATTAATGAATATGATGGATTCTCTGAGAAATATCCAAACTTGAGATCGAAATATATTCCACTAACCGTCTAAAATACTCAAAAATGTTTAATTGTTCCCAAATACCTCAAGAAGACAGACTTTTATCCAATAGTAGTTAGGAACCAGAAATACTTTTTTATTTAATTAGCTGCAGGCATTGTTAATGCTACAGCATTTACATACTTATGAAAAATCTTTCTTTGGTAATGAAATATTTTAGGCTAAAATGTATAGAAGTTAGTTAAACTCATTTGCATTGTCTCATTGTTTTAAGCAATTTTGAAAACATTATTGTTTTAAGTGATTAAATTAATGTAACATTTATGTTGATAACATTACCATAAATGTTATATTTTTGCTTTCTAATTTTTTTGTTATTTTCTTTTATTCCTTATTATCATGCATTCATATACAAATACTCATAGCAACATATTGATCATTTTTCTTCATTAGCATCCAATATAAGGCTGGAATCCCATAATGCATTTTACTTTTTAGCAATACCAAATTTTAACGATTGATCCATGTTCAAGAGTTATAGGTTTCAACAAACATAGAAATATATCACTATTTATTCTGAGAACAATCTGGTATGCTTCATAATTCTGGCAATCATATTCAATTTACTAAATAGAATCCGGAATGTTAATCATAGTGTATTTTTGGAGAATTATTATAATAGCTTTTAATTAGCAAAATATTTTGCTGATAAAAAATTCATTGTATTGGTATAAACAAAAAGCATATTCTCGAAAATAGTTCTCAAGGGAAAGCTATAGAAAAAAGAAATTGGTAAAACATTTTATTGGCATGATTTATATAAAATGAAAAGATTATCACTATGTAACCTTACATTTCTCATTAATGCAAAGATGTTAATGAAGAAATATAAACAAACGACGTGAAATGAAATAAAACCTACTTTCTGTTACAAAATATAATTTTTTTTCAAGAATTCTTAAGAAAGATCAGATGATTCTACGTTATCCCTGGGAAATAAAACCCATTAGATGGCTTTTTAGAGTATTTATACATATTTTGTAATTAATGATTTCAAATATTCACTTTATCAATATTTCTATAACCATTATATTATTCTTTGATTCTATAATAAATATTTCTATAATAATAATTTTATAACCAATATTTCACTAAAAATACATGTACATATATGACTTTCATTTATTTATTATAATGTGTGTATTGAAACCTTACAACTTGTGCTTCGTCCAAATGTGAATGATTCAACTGAATCACAAAGCATTAGATAAATTCAGAGAAAAAAAGTGAAAAAATAGTGAAGAAACAGTGCAAAAACAATTTCCACGGAAAATGTAAAAGTCTATTTACGTCTAAATAACTTGTAATGAGTCACTTGATTATTGATTAGATTTTACAAAAGTAAACTTTTGTTATTAAGCTTAAATAACTAAATTTATAGTAATATTTTTTTTTGCTGAAGTATCGTTAAAGAATTATGCTTTTTGTTCCTTATTTTTAATGTTTTGTTTAAATTTTACACAATTTTCATTTGAAATTGTGACAATCATAACTGACTCTTTAACTTAAGAAATTAAACTAACAACATTAATTTCGGATGGAGGTTTTTTCTGACAATTCATATTTCAATATCAATGAAGATTAAGGATATTAGTGATTACGTAAGGGAAGAGTTCGAAGATCATTAGCATCAGAAAAAAAATCGGAAAGGAATAGGAAAAGAATGCGTATTGAGGTAATTGAATATCATTCGTAATAGTTAAGCTCTGGTTTAAATCTTTAAATTAAGCGTCATGTAGATGTTACTCTGAGATATCTCAATCTTTTCGATTCTAAATTTGCTTCAAATGATTTTTATTATAATATCAATGCCCAAATTTCCAAAAATAACTTCATATGTTCTTTATAATTTATTGTTAACAGATTGTATTGGATTATTTATTGTTATAATGGTAAAAATATTAAATGCTATGTTAATATAAATATTAAATGTGCTTAAAAATGTTCTAATTTGCAATAATTTAATTAAATAAATGTTACCTTAAATTTAAAAGAAACGTAAAAAGTATAAGAGCATAAAAAGTACAAGAAACATAAAAAGTATAGATTAAAAAATTATTAATTCATTTTAAAAAGCAAACAATTATCTACTAAAACTGTATAAGATTTCAACAACCTAATTCAACCTTGCATACCGTTTTTATAGTAAGGTAATACTTTGAAAAATAAAAAAAAAATTAGTGCATTACTATGGATATCAATATCATTTGATTTAAATCTAACAAAGTTTAATGGGATTATTCTTACTATAACTTATAGACGTGATGGAAATCAAAGTAGCACAACTAAAAATTAATAATCCCTTGAAATAAAAATGTATATTCAATATGTGGTAAAGGGCCACTGTGGCCTGTTTGGTTAGGGCGTCGTTCTCATTACCGGAAGGTAGGGAATTCGAATCCCGACTAAGCCGAAGTTTCATCGTGTTCACAATTAGCGACTGGCGCACGTAAAATATGTCGGGTCACAACGTCCTCCCTGTTCCCATTCCAAATTAATACGTCGGAAGGTGGTTGGAGCCAGCTATGGGTCTTCTCTGGCTTCAATCTCTAAATTGGGAGACCCAGATGGGGTGCTGTCATCTATTAGCCAAAATTGCTGTTCCATATTTGTGTGAGGGTGCTCTATTCAAAAACGGAAAAAGCTCTTTCTAATTTCATTCACCCAGTCTCTGACGTGCGCTAAGTGTCATAGGTAACAACAACAGATGTGGTAAAATACTTGTCCGAATTCCTTCCAAACTACTTTAATGTATTAATCAAACTTAGGTGTTAATCAAGAAAAATATATATATATATCAAATATTAATAGCAAAAATATATATTAAGCAAACTTAGGAATGCTCTTAATTTTATTTCAAGAAATATAGATGCTTTATTTTCTTCCATATCATAATAATATTATTTAATCATTCTGTTACTTGAAATTTTAATATTTTGATTATAGAATATTTTTTATCGCTTTATTAATGCTGGAGTATTGAAGTATCATAATTATTGTCTAAAATTTTAATTTCTTGATAGTTTCTTTTTCTTTCAACTCTTAAGATTACTTTTATGTACCGAGGTATATTCCTGCAACACATTAAAATATAATCTATTAAAAACTATGTATAAATGTAAATTTAACAATGAAATACTCGATTTATTTTCCTTTAGTGCACATTGCAGTATCATAACTATAATATATGTAACGCCATTTTTCTTTTCAATGGATGTTTTCCCTTCCAAAAATTCATCGCTGAAAATTTAGAAGATTTTCTTTTCATCTTGAACATGAAAAGAGATGATTTTCTTTCCAGAAAATTTCTTCTGAAAGCTTGGAAGATTTGATAAATCAACCATTAATATTTTTATTCCTTTGCTACTATTTATTTCATTTATATTTGTTAGTTTATAAAGTATGTTACAACATTTATCTGTTCTATAAAATAAGAATGATTGCCAGAAAATATTTGTCTTTCTATTGAATCTGACTAAAGGTCATAAATTTCTTAAAAAATCCTGAAAGAAATAGTTATTTCATTTTTGTGTTATTAATAGAGTCTAATAAATTGCCTGTGAATTTGATAAATGCATTCCTTTTTGTGAAAATAGTATTTTTTGAGTCCATATTGTTTGTTTTATGTGCTTCGATGATTTCTAATTTTTCGCTTAATGGAAGATAAAGAATTCATTTACATTTAATAACTTTGTTTATTATACATCATTTGCATTTTCTATGTAATTATGCATACATTCGAGATACATTGTACTTTATTATTTCATTATTGGTCTATAAATAAATGTATATTTATTTTTCGTATTCATATTAACAATACATTTATTGTATTTGTAAATAATTAGAACAAATTGGAAAATTTTGCTGTTGCACAAATATAGTAAAACATAAAGAAGAATTGAACAATGTTGTGAAAACTTTAACATCACAAAGCTGTAAATAAGTTAATTGGCATATCATTAAATATAACCGATTCATTATACACAATTTCGTATATAAGTTTATTCAATCAATTTTCTTTATATACTTTAGTCGTGTTATCATAAAAAAACATGTTTTTGATAGAAAAAAATATCTAATTAGAAAAAGATGAAACAGGATAAAACTTGAAGATTCTTACTGGCAAAATTGAATCGAAACGGTAGTTGCTTTAGGAAATATTATTTTATATTTTTAAATTACTTTTGACACCAAGTACATATTCTATTAATGCATGTTGTGAACTAGAAATCGGATGAACATTTTTGAGCTGAAAAATATCTATCCATGGCATGCGCACATGAGCATGAATATTTGTAATTTTTTAGATTCGAAATAATAATTTAAAGATTTATAATCTTAACATATAATAAAATTTCTCGTCAATTTTATTAGTAACATTATATAAGATACACATAAAATTTTGAATAAATGTCTTTATAACATTTTAAATAAAATGAGTAACGATATAAAAATTAATTTTATATATGGACATTTACCAGACTAACACTATTAATAAATCTCGTTTTAGTTTCAGACAAATAAATAATGAATGTGTGCAAAAATTTATATCTAACTGAATAGAATGATTTTAATTGATTTTCTTATTTACTGTTGGAGAAAATAAATGATTTCTATTTTAATTGAGAAGAAAATATCTTGTCAGTTTTTCAAACAGATTATTATGAAATATACTTAAATATATAATCTAAAAAATATCAAATAAATGAATATTCATTGTATGGCTTTCAACAAGTATCAATATGACTTTTAGTATTTTGAGAATTTTTTGAATAGTAATTAATTTGGAATACATTGAAAACCAAAAGCAAAACCTAAAAATATCATCAATCATAATTGAATTATTTATATAGAAGCACATTTTCTTATTATTAAACCATCAATGTGAAAGAATAGTTAATTCATTTCATCTCTTCATTTAGGTCTTGCATAAATGGGTCTATTCATAGGTCTAGCATAAATGGGCATTAAAATTAGTGTTAATCGGCATTACATCATTCACAATAATAATTAAAAATATCTTAATATATTATGAGACCACTGAAATTAGCTCATTGTTCAGTTTCAAGGATCCGCTAGTATGCAGAATACAATTGTTCTTTACATTAATTTCTTCAATTACTGAATGCCAAACAAGCGTTATTATTAACAATAATTAATTCATTTATGTAAAATTTAATTTTTATTATGGCAATGATGAATCAAATAATGAGTTAATTTCTGCTAGTAAGTCAAAAAGAGTCAATATGGATGAATAACACTATACTG
Source organism: Latrodectus geometricus (assembly GCA_026290005.1). Lineage (NCBI taxonomy): Eukaryota > Metazoa > Arthropoda > Arachnida > Araneae > Theridiidae > Latrodectus > Latrodectus geometricus. Next base: position 9,942 of record JAPDSC010097628.1, on the reverse strand, counting down.
AAGTCTAAAATGAAAACAAAAACACACACACAGGGAAAAATAATTTGCAGCTCTCAAAATTATGTTTGTATTAAATGTATTGCAAAATAGGTTTTACAGCTGGTAAATATATTATTTTATTGCTCACAATGCCTTCAAAATATTTTTTTTTAATTTTTTCCAAATGAAAAACTTTTGTTTTGATCATACTAAAATTATTTTATTTTTTTATTCAAATAAAAAACCTTTAAAATGAACTACATTACATTTTTGAAGCACTAAAAAATAATCCAAAACGCTGAATTCAATTAATATTTAGAAATAGTATTTAAGTTTTTTATGAAATATCGTAATTTTTAAATTTTATTTAAATATTATATATTACATTTACATTATGTAAGATTGAGGAACTTTGTTATTTTCCAAAGCAAACTTTAAGAAGAAATCTTGTACTTTGAATTGTTGATAATATCTGAGATTAATAGCAAACTTAATAAACCATTAAAAGACAGATACAATTTATAGAATGCATAAAACTGTTATCTACTGAATTAAGTACTGTGTGAATAAGAAGTATAAGAACAACAAATATTAATTTCAACAATTAAAAATTAATATTTACGTTATAATGATTTGTAACAATAGGAAATAATTTTAAAAATTAAATTAGACTACTGAGGCCCAATTAAATTAAGCCATGGGCATTATTTTGACTATAGAAGATGTATGGAGTAGAAAATATTTTCTCACAATATATAAATTTAAATGAAAATCTTTTGGAATAATTAGGTTTTACTTAAAACATTCCCTATTTTCAAAAATAATACATATTAAAATTTTACTGGATTTATTTCAAAAAGTAATTACATGTGCCTCGAAGGCTCTTTCAAAGTGCTCATCATTTCCAGAAATTTTTGGACTTTTTATACCATGCTCTAGATATCAAATACAATTCGTATTATGCAGAAAATGTTTCTCGAGTAATATCTTCTTTGATGGCTTGAAGAAATATTCTTTTTCACTTCCGTGAAAAAAAATGTAGAAGCCATAAGTGATCAAACATATATGATTTAAGAGAAGAAAACTTATTTTGCTTGTAAAAATAAAACTTATCTCTAAAAAACAGTGGTTCTATTCCATGTCGAACAATTTCTTTTTTCCGCTGCGTAATGCCTACTCTCGCCTACTCACTTCTGTAAGACTTCATTATCCGATACCAGTGACATGACAAAAATAATTATTTATTCGTATTTATAATTTTCGCAATTCATGCTCAAGTCTTGAGCTTAAATTAAAGAATTTATTTGCAATTGAATTGTAATTTTTACCCCAAAATTTTTGTTTAAAAAAAAAAACATTAATTTCGTTTAGTTAAATTTTAAGCGAAAATTTGTTAAATTCTGAAATAGAAATTACTTATGGTACTTTTTACTTTTATACGAAAATATGGAATAATTACGTTTAATATAGTGTTTTGTTGGTAGCAAGAAATAATTAAAATTATCTATTTCTCATTATTTCGTAAAGATTATTTTTTATTATTATACTATACCTAAGAAATCAACCTAATTTAATAATGATTCTGCCATTGTTCAGTGTCTAATAAAGAAATCCACATAATTCATTTATCTCGATATAACTCTCAATTCTTTCTTAATTTTAGTGTGTTTTCTGTTTGACTTTAATTTATCTTGTGTTGAACTTTCATAGTTATCAAAACTTTATTGTTTTCATGCAAATTATAATAATTTTGATGTTTTTCAGAATTTATTTTAGCTACTAATTTTTAAAATCAATTTATTAAATAAAATGTTTGTTTGACTTTTATGTATGCATATGACGTTTTTCCTTCCGAGTTTGTAAAATATATTTTTGTATCTGTATTAGTGAACTTTTTAATTAGGGCTCTCCTATTTGTTTAACTTTTGCATTTTTTGAATCTTCGTTCTCAGGGAATTTCCCTTCTTTTTTTTAAATTAAAAATTTTGGACTGAGACTTTTCCACGCATCTATAAAGATATTGTTTTTAGTGGTTGATTAATCTTTGGTAATTAAATTCCATAATTAGTTTAACTATGAACTTCAGTCAATGTTTTTATGTACCCAATTATCATAGTGACTTGTAATATTTTTCCAATTTCTTATTGCTTTTTCTTTCTCTTTTTGAAGTCCTTTTTAAAATTCGAACTTGCTATTTTTCTATTATATGGTATCATATTTTCAGTAATTTTTATTTTTTATCAATTCAGTGTTAAGCCTAACATGGGATATCTTAACTGCAACCAAGCCTTCATAAAAGAACATAGATATTTTTCATATTTTTTTTAATTTCTTTTTAGTTCAACTTATTTTCAAGTTTGAGTTTCCTCCCAAAAGAATAAGTCTTTTACTTCTTCTATTGACACGACAACCTATTGTGGGCCAGGGATTTCCTTAAAAGTTCCTTTCATTCTGTTCTCCTATTTGTCTGCAAATTCCAGTTGTTATCTCCCATGAACCTAAAGTTGATTTTCAACACATCTTAATGTGGGTCTTTACCTAATACTGGTTCTTATGGTCCTGTAAAAAAGATCCTGAATTTCATAGTAAAAGGATTCATATGGTAGGTGTAACAAATTTATACATTTACCCGCAAATTTTATATAGTTAATTTTTATTTATTACATCATTTATATTACATTTTTTATAATTTTTTATAGTATTTAATTACATCAGCCTCCCAGCACATCCTGTATAACTCATTTTTGAATTTATGTCATCATACACTATCAATTTATACTGCACCCATAATTTTCCTCAACACTTTTCTTTCAAAGATATCAAACAAATTTTCCTAAATTTTGTCAACACTTAGGTTTAGGAATCATAAGTGAGTATAGGTCTGCTGCATCCATAATTTTCCTCAACACTTTTCTTTCAACAATGGCAAACAAATTTTCCTAAATTTTGTCAACACTTAGGTTTAGGAAACATTAGTGAATATAGGTCTGCTGCACCCATAATTTTCCTCAACACTTTTCTTTCAAAGATAGCAAACAAATTTTCCTAAATTTTGTCAACACTTAGATATAGAAACCATTAGTGAATATAAATCTGCTGCACCCATAATTTTCCTCAACACTTTTCTTTCAAAGATGGCAAACAAATTTTCCTAAATTTTGTCAACACTTAGGTCTAGGGACCATAAGTGAGTATTGATCTAATGATGGTTTTATAAAGACGTCTTTTATACATTTTCTGTAAAATTTTACTTCTCTGAATATTTTTTAATTAATGCTAAAATTTATGCTTAAATAATAATTATTCATTAAAACTAACGTTTGAGAAATATTTCATGTAAGTATACTTTTGAATTTTTAACTTATCACACATCTAACTAATATTTCATAAATTTTTTGTGAATGATTTTAGTAATACGTTTTACAACTTGCTTCTCTTTTGAATTATATTAAAGCTTTTGATGATAGTTATCACCCAACATGTTACATACAAACAACAAGAAATATTATATATATTTAATTTTTGTGATAACAAAATGAGTATAAAACAATGAAATTTCATTCATATAATTTAAACGCAACAATATCTCAAAACCAAATATGATCATCCCGCAAAAAATAAAAATGTTTCGACAATGGATCATACCTCTTATGAAATATTAAGTCGGCTGAACAGATAATTATATCCATTTATCATGCAAAGTAATTCTAACTTCATATGAATTTTGTAAGTATAATTAAGTTATCCTCACAGTTATTCAAATTTATTAAAATTAGGAAAGTTTTCTGGTCACATGTCTTAGACTATATTTTTTTAAAATACTAGTGTATGTGGCTATTAGAGCAAAGGTAAACATTATCTACTTTAAAATGAAGGCATCGTCATCTACGATAATATATGGAAATTGTTTTCGATAATATATGGAAATATATATATATATATATATATATATATATATATATATATATATA
>JAPDSC010097624.1:0-18259 GCA_026290005.1 Latrodectus geometricus | reverse complement strand
ACCAACAGATTTTAAATGCTTTTCTGCTAAATTAAAATAGAAAACTAGGAAGAAAAAATATTTTGATTAAATAATTCTATCTTTGCTTTAAATTGAAATATTTGTAAATATATATTTCAGCCACTTACGTAGACAAATATATATATATATATATATATATATATATATATATATATATATATATATATCAATGCATAACACTAGCACTAATCATAATATTATAAGCACGTTATCTTTCATGGGGTGTAAAATCCAGGAGATAACGTTCATTTGAAATTGTGAATCTAAAATTCAGTCAAGAAAACTTGTGAATCTGAAATTCAGTCAAGAAAACTTGTGAATCAGGAAAACTTATGAAAAAGAATGATGTATATTACTCTTAACGATGCTTACAATTTATTTAAATGAATTCAAATCTATTTTTTACACCACTTTTATAAGGATAAGTAAAAATTGAAAGAGATGCCAAACACTTTTAAATTTCCATAAACTACGAAGATTTGCAATATTAAATTCTAGATTCCTTCTAAGAGTTACATTGCATTTTTCAGTGCCAGAATGTTGAAAAAAGTGGGAACACTCTTACTGAAATATATTAATTCAACCCTTTATAGAAAATTGCAACAAAACAATAAGCATATTAATCTTAATCAAAATATGCGCGATTGATTGAAGTGACCAGAATTCCACAAAGTTTAAGCATAGCGGCATAAGCAACTTTACAGCTAGTTTAGACCGCTCTGAATTATGATATGAATAATTACCAATACTACAGACATAATTTTGATGTGAAATGTATACTTTACAAGCTTAATTATGGACTCCTTTTTGTCTAGCATTTGGCTTTGATTCTTTGCTTTTTCATTTAAAAAATATGTTTAATTTAATTAAAATTTAAAAGAATGATTTTCTCAAATACTTAACTTAAAAAGTCCAATTCATTTCATTCAAATTTAAGAAAATAATAATTTTCTCATAATTTAAAAATACAATTTATTTCATTCAAGTTTAAAAGAATTGTGACTTTTTCAAGTAACCTATTAAAAAAAATCAATTCCTTTCATTCAAAACTGAAAATAATAATTTTCTCTATTAAAAAAAATAGTAACTTCTTTGTAATTCAAAAAAATATACTTTTCTAACTTAAAAATACAATTATTTTCTTTAAAAATTGAAAAAAAAATGAAAGTTTTCTTAAGTACTTTATTAAAAAGAATTTCATTTTATTCAAATTTAAAAGAATGGTGACTTTCTCAAACTCCTAATTTAAAAAATACAACTCATTTCATTTAAAATTAAAAGATAGTTTTCTCAAATACCTAATTCAAAATGTATTTAAACAAACATTTGGGAAGTAGTTTAAAAGCTTAAACGGCACTTTTGTTTGAATTCGAGTTCCGGGAACTTGACAGTTTCCACTGGAGTGGAAATTCCGCATTTATGATTGAAGATTCTTAAATCTTAATATTACATCCCATTCCTTGATATAATTTATTATAATTAAACACTCATTCGAGTGGAGGGGAGGTAATTTCCTAACATTTACTAAATTTCCAGACGTGATGGATGAAATAAATCACGGGTGATTAATAATTCCGCATCTTGAACGCCTTGGCACGTGTTTTAATGTGTAATAAACTCCTGCTCATTACTCGGATGTGGTGACGAACCAAGCTGGCGACGCAGCCTTCTAAAGAGTTGAGTTAATTTTCTCCTTGCTTTGCAGCCTGGTTCTAAATCTTAATCTGCGATACACATTGACGTTTTATGATGTTATGTCGGCATCGCGGGATTTCTCCCTGAATAATTCATTATCACTCTTTCCAATGAAGTGAGATAGGATATTGATTCATTCCGAACCCATATCTTCAAAGAAATCCACTTTCTATCTGTTATTTTACAGGAATTTTGTCACCTAGAGAAGTTTCTCGAATCATTTCAAATATTTACTTATTTCACAATTGGTGATGCTATTTATAATAAAATACCATATATTTCGAAATAAGGATTGAATCGTTCTTAAATGACTCACTTCCTTCGATGTCAAATTCTGATGTCGAGTATACTTTGTTAATTATTTTGTTTCTTTGATGCGTCCACCTTTTAAATTCTATTAAATTTGAATCTAATAGGTTACAAACAGTTTTTCTCTGATTTTATCTCGCCATTTTGTCTTCATTTTGTCGCCAAACATATCCATGACAAGTATTTCAGTGAAACTAAAATTTTCTAATATCAAAATAATTAGTAGATGCTATATATCTGTAATGTGATTAAATATATATGGAAAATCCGAAAAGAAACTAAATGGCCTATCAAATTATTTCATTTTGCATTGACTATTTCATCAAATATTTTCCAATAAAATTAAAATTTTATAAGCACCGCTTAGAATCAAAATGGCATGAAAATATGCACAGATAAAAAATGGCACCAAAATAAAATGAACAAAATGATTTGAAGGTATACAATAACATATTTCTCCTTTACACAAGTGAGTACTCATATTAAATACCCAAGAAATTTTCTGCAAATTTATTTTAAAAAAATCAATTGTGCTGATTGAGAAAAAAAATAATATGGAAAATCTTTCTAAGATAATCTTTAATACTTTTTTTTATAACTGAATTAAAAAATCTAAGTAATCAAGAGATATATATTTTATACAATGCTGATTGAAAATTAATACAAAACTTAATTTATATTTGAAATTCAATCACAAGAATTATTCTTGCTTCCAAATCTCATTAATAATGAGTTTTCGTAACCACAAAACCGATTCAACTATTGGAAATTTTTGGATTTATAATGAGGATCGTTTTCCGATAGGCGCCATAAAAAGAAATAAGTTCTAATTACTCTATCAAGTGTCATTGATTCCGCTTTTTTTTTCCGAGAGGACTTCAGTCAGAAAAATGAATTGCATGCTTTCCTTTCTGTTTTCCAATCAAAACTCTCTGATGCGTAACAGAATTTAGGGTTTGTCATTTGCTTAGTCAATAAATTTAAATTAGTTTTTTCTGCCACTTTAAAATGAAGAAAAATATTAAAAAAATATTGAATGTGCAATTTTTTTTTTAATCAAGCAAAGATTATTGGTAAAAGTTTAGAGAAAAAAGCTTTATTTATGTATGCATTGAAAGTCTTAAAAAATTAAACATTCGACAAATTTGTTGTATAAGAGTAAAAAAGAAGCACTCAATTAAATTATACGTGACACCACCGAATTGACTTATTATAAGCTGTGCCTCCCCAAACAATTACGATTTCTGTAATGGCAGTGTATTGCTTGACAGTATGGGTGGAAGTGTACCGTTCACCACGATTCCTTCCCATCCGTATGTGGTTATTATATCTACGCAAAAAACGAACCAAGAATCATCACTAAACACCACGTGGCCTTCTAAGTTGCTCGGGCTTGGCACAACTGTAGACAAAGTCACCGATTTTGCTGTGTCAAAGGCAATAAACGAAATGGGAGCTTCGATCACAAATTCACTTCCGCAAGGCATGTGGAAATGGTTTGTGAAACCACTGTTACCCCTAAATTTGCGTGTATCGTGGACTGAATCATTATGGGATTCGCAAGCACACAATCCTTTGATCCTCTCGTCTCGTCGTCTTCCTAGTCGCTCTAGATAGACCACATCGACTAGGCAGTGGTCTTAAGACCGATGATAAAGCCGATGTTTTGCGCTTTTATGTTCCTTGCTTCTTAGTGAGCTATTTTCAATGTTTTTGGAAGTATACAAAACGATTATAATGTTCAAATAAAAACAACTGAAAATTGAATTTTAATGTAGATTTTAAATCAAAGAAACAGACTTTTAAAGAAATGAATTATAATACTATACAGCAAAATGTTATAAAGATTTTCAAAGTTATAAATATGGGTTTGCTTTTGAATTAATAAAAATTTAATCACTACTGATTATCTTTTTCACTCAGTTTTTTTGTAAATCGTTTCACACATCTTTTTTTTTCACACGATGGCTGATTATATTGGAACCTACAGTTTAAATTAGGTAACAATCCACAACAAATAAACGTGTTCAAAATAGTAATAGAACACACAAACTGTAGAACCGGAAACCAGAACTCTAAATATGCAGCTGTCGAATCGGCTTTATGTTTCTGAAGAATGTTGGGTGATATTTTGAAGAGCAAAATTCTTGTGATACATTTTTAGTGTTTTATTTCTGGAAATCATTGTCGCTACTCAAATTCAAACGTCATTTTAACAGAAGTCAAATGACGAGGCATACGTCTGAGTAGGCAGTCTCTATTCCAGCATAAAAGTGCATATGCTCACTAAGCCAAGGAAGAATATTGCGTATAGAATAACATATTTAATACGATGCAACACAAAATAGCATATTATAATATAAAGAAATATATACTTGAATTTGTTTTTGTTAGGTGATTAGGGACACTATGAAAGAAAACAGATAATAAATCGAATGAAACTTCATGATTTTAGCTAAAAAATAGTTTCACAACAAAAATAAAAGCTTTTTATGCAGTGAATCTCCCATATAATCTCCCACAGAAAACAAATCGAATCTGTACAATATGATTAAGAGTTGGTTTTTGAAACGAAATCAAGACACGAAGCTATTCCATTCAGGATAGTGATACCCAGGTAAGGCAAAGCAGGAAAGCAAACTTAACGAAAATAACACACGCATTTTAAATGAAAGATAAGGATATTTAATAAAAAAATTTCACAGAATAATCAATTTTTTTACTTCTAATGCCAAGATTTTATAGAATTTTCACCTTACATCATCGCAAAGGGTGGAAGAGTTGGCAACTTACGTAGTGGGTGTGTCTTTATTGTCCTGAAAATGAATTAGTCTTTGTAATTTTAAAGCAGTTACCAAGCAGATGATCCCCAGATTTAGTTTACAACCTTTAGAGGTATCATTTTTCATTAAGTACATTGAACTCCTGAAATATTTTACAGGCCTTAGTTAGACGATTAGTGAACATGACGGGTCTGGTTGGGTCTGGATACAAACTGACTATTTACCAATAATGATAACGAATGCCCTAACTAACCAGGCTAACAAAGCCTTCGAATAATCAATGTTTAGATATTAATTTCACAAATTAAACTATAACAACACACTAAAACAAATAATTTAAAAAAATATAAGAAATTGTACAAATGTTTATATTTTTTGTAACAAGTATTTAATTTAAAATCGTAGCCACAATATATAAGCTGTAAAATCGATGTCCAGTGACCCTCTGCCGAAGAACTTAAATTTGGATATGAAAAAAGCAAAAAAATATCTATTTGTTTGTCTGAAAAATATTATTTTTTGTTGGTCATAAAGTTAGTATTATGAACACTTTTATATTTATGGGGAATACATCACTATTGACAATTCCATTATAATTGAAATTTTGCATGATTGAAGACACCTTGCATCTTCGTATTCTCTCTTTTTAATTCAAGAAATAAAAGTTTAAATTCATAAATGTTTAACAAATTCCATCTTTAATAATGTGTATTTTGTATACTCTTAATATGATTTTACATTTCTAGCTTCTAATATGCTCTGCTTTCATTTTTATGTAAGTGCAGCTGACCACAGTCATCTGATACATTTTTATTCTAAAGTATTTTGGCAACGAGTTTTTCCGAGCGGTTTTGTTCGGATTTTCAGCTGTCTGGCGTGATACTCTGCATTGTGATGTAGGAATTTTGCTCTGCTAGGCTTTTTCTTGGTTTTGGCGATGTTCTCGCCTCGATAATTTTCCTTTTTTATTTCCTTTCCTTTTGCAGGGATCCTGAATGATGCTTTTAAATGAAATCTGAATATTGATGTACATATATATTTATGATAAAGCTTCAAAATTGTGTAAGCTTAATTCAATAAAATATTCTTTTAAGCAGTTAATAAAATAGATTTTTCTACCAATGTGTCTTTCTTTGAGTGAGATTTATTAAATACTATTTTTCTCTTCACAGGGGATTTGTTTAAGATGAAGTAATCTACTGTACACCATTGGTCGCGGGGTTACCACTTCCCTCTTGGTTCTACAAATTATTTTTTTTAGTTTTATTACTAAACATATATATTTGTCTGTTTACTAGAATATTTTTTCTTGAAGCTGTTTTATCTTTGATTTCTTTCTTATTATTTTAAATTTTTCTTATGACTAATACTTTGATGTTAGAGTTTGGCTTTGCGCCATTTTCTTTTTAAAGTCACTTTTTTAAGATTTCGCCCACGTAATACTTATTTGTTAAACCATGTAATATTTAATTGTTAATGAGTATTAATGGTTTGGGTTCCCAGTTTATCCTATTTTTAACATTGAATGTCAACTTTAAGGCTAATTTCGAATTCAACATGGGAGAAAATTATTCCATTTTCTTGTGAACTTTATCTTTACTTTAAACAACTAATATTCTTTTATTGCATCATGTGCAAATATAAAAATTAAATTATTTTCTGATTAGATTTTAAAGAAGCTTGCTCACTGCAAACATTTTGGTAGTAATGAATAATTTGCCACACTGATATAAGCATCTTTATTAGTACTTGTGCACCAAATAACTTTCTAAGCAGTAAATCTTCACTTGAAATGAACAGCCTGCATTAGTAAATGAGTAGGATTTTTGGATCTTTCATATATTTGCAAAATCCTGAAAGCTCATTTATATGGTGCTAAGCACTAACCATTAATTATATCTGACGGAATTCATGTACGAAATTTAGTAACTAAAGGGAAGTTGCTTTAATTTCTTCAACTTGCAAAATATTCCATTTATACCAAAAATGTGAGTTTTTTTTATTTTGCTATATTTAGGTAAATATAACTTACACATAAGTGGTTCCAAAAATATGAGTACCATTAAAAATTATTTATTTTAAATAGAAAATACAATTATGAATTGAAATTGATGAATACAACATAAAAATTAAATTCTCACCATATGACTACATTTTTACATAATCTAACCATATTTTATACCTGATTTTTTCACGCATAAAAGTTTATGACTAGAAGGAAGTTGCCTTAATTTTTTTTCATTTCAGCTTACAAAATACTTCTGATACACAAGGAAATGATTTTCTTCTGCATTTGTAGGATAAACATCTTTTAAATTCTGCCGAATTATTAACACTTTGTTTTTTTAACAAATCGAAACTGCGAATGATTCTGAACCCAAGAACTGTTCAGCAGATTTGGTTCAATAGTTCTTGGGTTCAAATCCTACAATGGACATGGATGCTCGAAGTGGTTCAAAATTTACTTAACACTGTATGTTTTGGTAAAATTAGCACTCTTGTGTAGAGAATGACCATTGACTGACAAATAAAATGAACAGATGCACATGAAACATACACTTATGGAATTTCAAGAAAACTTATAAGAATATAAAAAACTATATTTATAAGTAATAGGCAGCAAACTCAGCTATGAATTTCGATTTTCACATGAGAGCTGCAAATCACTCCATTTAATCACAGAATCTATTTTTTTTCCATGATCACTGCATCACATTTCTCCATAATTACTTCTTTCACATTGAAGAGCAGTTGAACTAGGAGTATTTTTAACGATATGAAAAATTTGCCTCATTCCTAAGTTTAACATGGACTTAATGAATTTGATTAAATTGATGTCCTGTGCAGTTTATTTAATTAGTTAGTGCGTCTCATTGTATCAGTTGTAAACAAAAACAAACAGTGTAAGAGATCGATGCATGTTTCATCCTGTTCAAATTATCAGCCACTTTATTTCAGAAACAATGAAAACAGTCATGTTTTTGTACCACATGGTGACAAATCAGTCACAAAATAATCATGAGTGCGCTTGGAATTTAGGTACACGGCCACTTTGAAAACATTCAAAACTTTCCAACTAAATATTGCTTTTTAAAAATCTTTCAATAAAAAATATCAAAAGCTATGGAAAACTTTGAACCTATTCACATCTTTGGCAAGATCAATGATACGCACTTGAATGTATCAAACAGCACAACATGTTGGCTGTGGAAGTTTTATTAATAACACGTCTTTTAGTTACAGCTTACATTCCACCTGGTCCACTTTTACCACTGAAATAATAGCTATATACCCCGCTCTTCAGTGCATAAATAATGATGACCATCGTCAATTTTCTTATGCATTTCTTATAATTTTCTTATGCAGCATGTTTTAAAAGCAATATAGCATTCCCTATAATATTGTTGTGTCGAGAATTTTCAAAGTATTGGATTCCCTTGCTGTCAAGGAATATGTAATTATATTTTGTTGCATACCGTGTCACGTAGGTCTCGATGGAAATGAAAGAGAGGATGCAACTGCAAAAGCTTCATTGAATACAGTTTTACCATTGGTTACGCTCTCAGGTGTGACAAAATGTATAAAAACATGTATTCATTCTAATTGGCAGGAGTCGTAGAGAGTGCAGGTCACACGCGCGTGCGTTAATAAATTACGCACTATTTTCCCATTCCTACTTTCATTATCAGTTTCCCCGTTACGAAGTCCAGATATTCCTCTAACTCACTTTCGTGTCGGACAAACACATTTCACGCACCCACATGTATTTCTTAATGCATTAAACCCTCGTTGTGAAACATGAGATGAAGCATTTATTATTTATCCTGTTTTGATACCATTCTCTTTTTTAAACTAATCTTTTTTAAAATTGATACTTTAATATTGTTTTATAACACCCCACAGGAACATGTTTTCTATTTTAAGAGCAATAGGTGATCATACATTTTATTTAATTTACATTTTAAATTATTTAAAAAATATTTTGGTATTTTAATATTTTAATATTGCTTGGGTTCATTTTAAAAAATTATTATTACGCCAAATTTTAGTCTTAGAGCATTGTGTCTATTTTTGGACCTTGCACCATAATAAAAAACCAACCACAACGAACTTAAATCCCTCATTCTACAAGTTTAAGACGCAAAAGTTGACAAAATCAAACAAAAAAAAAATTATCAAGAGCACTAGACCAGGTAATGGTAGTTTATCTATTTTGTTTTAAAAATGCAGGCAACAGTATTAATGAAATAGCTAAGGTTGACCTGACTTCCATGAGTGGGTGATAGAATATTAATTTTATTAACTATGGTATAATATTTCTAGTACAGTTAATAAAAACCTAAGGAAGAATAATTAATAATAATCTTTAACTTAACAAGTTTACTTAATCTTAACATTTCTAACAGTCAAAAAAGTTCTAGAGCTTTAGGGATGTGAGTGAAAATGCCATCCATAAATGTAAAAAACTAGGCTTAATGGATTAAAAATGAAGAAAGTCGATGCCAAAATAAAAGTAAAAGACGTTGAAAACAGTCTCATTGTTTTACAGTAGGAGAAACTTAACAAAAATAGAATTCAACTTTGGCACACACATACTCAACAAGAATATGCCATTAATAAAATCATGGGGAAAAGTTTAAACTAATGATTTAACAGGAAAATTTTAGAAGAGTAAATTAAGTTTTCTTTCCTGTAAATTAAAATGGAAATGACAGTCTTCGCATATCATTTTATCTATATGGCATAAAATGAGTGTTTATTTTTCAAATGCTTAAGTTAAGATACAATCCTAATATTTAAAGAAGAATTAAAACATCTGTCTACATTTTTTAGTTCCTTGAAATATTTTAAAAAAATAAAAGAATTTTAAATTTTTTTATAGAATTATTATGGTATTTCAGGTTTTTCATTAGAACCGAAAGCATTAAAATTTATTTTGAATTATGTTTATGTAATTCAAATATTAATTGTCACCTATCACAATGTTATATGCAGCATCTGAAATTTATTAATGTCGCCTTTGTTTTGCGTTTTTTAAATAAATTAAAAATTAAACTTTTATTAGTTTAAGTATCACCCTGAAAATAGCTTTCACGATGCCTTACTCTAGAAGATTAAAAAATATTGGTTTTGGTTCTTAAAATCTCATTTATTGTTCCTTGATATTAATAATAAATTTTATATAGTTAAACATATTTTCAGCATTCATTAATTAAAATAACGTTAATTAGGACTTTAACACTTCAAATGTTGAATGAGAAATCAAAGAATGACGTTCGGAAATAAATTTATTCTTGAACTTAACATAATTTCTGTGATGGTTTTTTGGAGATAATTCTGTTTCATCGTTTTCAAAAATTTTGCTTCCATTTATTTTGATTTGCTTCAAACATTTCAACTAATGCTGATTAAAACAGCAAAAAACAAGATAGTTGAAACATATTTAAATCAGTTCAGCAAACTGATTTAAGATAAATCTCAGTTCTGACTTACTCAAAACAAAAATTGCCATCGTGAAAATGTTTATTCAAAAGTGCAGTGAAAATAGGATACTATAGAGATTTATGCTTCAAATAAGGTTATTTTGATACAACTTCTGTAAACATTAAGTAATTATTTAAATTAACATTTTAATCTAACTCATAGAGTAACTAGCAAAATCTAACTCGTAAGCTAACTAATAACTGTCTAGAAACGATAAATAATTACTGAAGAAAAAATAATTACTTACTGCCTGTTAAACAGCGTTTTGCATTAAGTAATTACTTCAACATTTCCTTTTTTGACTAAAAGTTATAATATAGCTATTTTCTCATCACTTTAATATTTCTTTTCATCTTCTAAAACAATCTTCGTAATTAGTATTTTTGCTCCAGTAGTTCTAATACTGGATAAGAAATAATTATTCAATAACCCTATATTGAATATATATATAAGTATTTTATACATCAAATAATTATTGTACCAATAATATCTTATAATAATTATGTGTACAATAAATTTATTTGAGAGCTTTTTGATATTTTTCCTGGAAGATTTTAACTAATAAAAATATTATTATTATTATTTATTAGTTCTAGATCTAGGACTAATAAAAGTTCGATACACTTATTTAATTTATTCCTCTGAGCAAAAAATAAATTGAAATTTTCGCTCAATTAACATCATTAAAACTATGAATTTTTCCATTCCTAAGAAATATGCATATTCCGTTCATAAAAATGTTAATCATTAAATTACCAATATAAGTTATAAATCAATTAAAAATAGTGAAACCTTAAATATAGGCAGGAGAAATTCACTTCTTTATTATATAGCTTGAGAGAAAAATTTACATTAAGTTTCCAATTGTATAACTAAGAACGTATAATTAATTCATTACAATGTTCACCCTGGATATCAGAAGGTAGAGAGTTCAAATCCAGACCCTACCAAAAATCCGTCGTGTTCACACATCGTCATTGCTCGTAAAATAGTCCGTGATCGCAATTTCCTCCAAGGAAAATGATACCACGTAGATGTCAGACCAAATCCTGGGACTTTGTGTTTGGTCCTGTTTTTAAATGATAAAGACCTATCTCCTTGCTAAGCTAAATGCATTGCAGCCCCCCCCCCAAAAAAAAAACGTTAACTTTTGGTGTTTCTTGGCCTTGAACCTCCTAAATCTGCCATCTCACACCCTTCATCATTACTTTCAAGAGTTCATAGATTTGATGGATGTCTCTGTCGATCAAGTTTCATAAGAAATCAACAACATAGTAATATCATTGATATAGTACCAGAAAATTTCTTTTCGTAAACTTTAACTGATCATATATTGAAATACCCATATATATGATCATATAAAGCTATTGTCCAGAAGCTTATATATAGGACAGCATCATAAGGAACAAAATTGTCTGAGAAACATGAGTTATCCAAACACGAAACAGGTCGCTTTTAGTGGTATTAGCGTAGATTTTAGTGGAAATTTGAAATTAACAGTTATTCTAATGTATTTTGATCTCATATAAGAGCATATTTTGAAAAACATATTTTTTATTAGAAACACTCTTTGGAATTCAATAATAGTTACCTCAAAGAGTTACAGAATATATTATTTTGACATATTATTAGGAATCATTGAAAATATTTGTCAATATTACACATATTATTGTGAATACTTGTGGACCTCTATATCGTAATTGTTAAAAATACATAGAAACTTTAACTTTAAGCACGAATTTTAAAATTGTCTTATATAGTAAAATATTATACAAACACGTTTTTGTGTAATAAATCATTACTAGCAGCACAAATAGTTACTGCAAAAAGAGAGCTATAGAATCTATCATTGTGTCGTAATTTTGCAAATACTTGTCAACCTATAAATCATTATGCAAAGAATTTTTTAAAAAAAGCTTTAAGTTTGAGCACTAACACTTTGTCTTGTGAAGTTAAATGTTATAGAAACATGTCTTTGTATAACACATAATTGCTATTTGTAACCTACCTCTCGTCTTTCAATCTCTAGTTATAAAATCATGTAATTCATTAAGATTGAAGCTTTTAATTCCTGAATTATTCTAGCTAGTTCTTGTTCCTTGCTTACAAACAGATTTTTGAAAAAAATAAATATCTAACAGTAATAATGATGCTACATAATAATGGTATATATTCACATGTGTCTCTTTGTTGGTTTGCCGAGTAATCTGTCAGCATTGATCTCTGTCTACATTCTTTCTGTTCTCCTATACTTAATTAATTGAGATCAGGGTGCATTGATTGGTAAGAGTGTTATCGAAAGAAAGTGGAATTCGAATCTCGTTCCAATGGAAGATCAGGCTTGTTCATAAATGGCAGCTGGGGCATATAATATAGAGGTCTTGGTCATAATATTCTCCACACGTGAATAGTTTTTCAGGGGGTAGCAGGACAAGTTTGGGAATCTTCTGCTTGGTCCGAGCATCTAAATGACAAAGACCTACTGAGCTTCTAGGCCACAATAGCACACCCTATTTTGTGCCCCTTTATATAAGGTGTCATCACTTCCAACCCTTGTAGTGCTGAAATAGGTGGAATATCCTAGTAGCAGCCGAAAGTTAAAAATAAAAAATATTTTGTTAGTAAGAAAAATTAAAATATATTTTAGCATTTCATAACTTAGATACTTATTATTTACTTTTATCACAAAGATATGAAAACAAAAAGCTGGTAAATTTTAATATTAATTAATTTAAATATAGTGATTATTTTATTTATCTGTGTCTGAAATCTTTTCAAGGAATATTTTTTAAGTTATGTTACTGGAATGTTTGAAGTTGGTAAGTTGGTTTAAATATCCATCACGATTATTATTTTCTCTTTATATATATATATATATATATATATATATATATATATATATATATATACATACAGAGAAAGTTTGTCTGAAGCAGGCAAGCTCTTAATATTTTTCATGCTAATTTAACTTTCCTGAAAATTATATAACGTGATTTGCAATACCAATAATTGGACAATATGGTTCTGAATTAGTTAGATAAGTTTATTTATTTTATTAAATAATGGAAGAGTCACTATTGATTCGATTGCATTCCATTCGAATAAATTCCATGTGAATGTGAACTCATGAGAGAGGCCCTTCGAAGTCGCCCAGGGGAGAGTAACTTCTGTATGCATACCTGGATGAGGAAGCGATGCGTTATTTTGGGCAGGCGATCCGTTACGCATCCACTTTATAAATGATGATCCATCTTGCCAACGCATCCCTAGACCGAGATAACGCGTTGAGTAATGATGTCTGAGTGACGGCTGTCCCTGCCTTTCACAAAAGACGACATCCACGCATAATGGTTATCTCAGCATGGTACGTTTTTATTCATGTAGATCCAATGTGGCAAAACAGAGAAATATAGCTCGAGAAAAATATAGCCTATGAATAAAAAACAAAACAAAGGAAAATACATACATTTTTTTTCTTATTTACTTCTAAATAATTGTAACAAAACTAGAAGTGGTTGAGAAACAAGGAATTGGGAATTTGTTACAGCAAAGGAACTCCTAATTTAGTGTGCAACACTTTTCCCTTAATTATCATCAGTGGGCTAATTTTTGTACGAGAATAATACTCTTTTACTGAAAAAAACCCATTTATGTCTTTGTAAATAGGTTATCATAGGTTGGTTACAATAAAAGTTTGACAGAAACTAATCCTCAAAATATATGCTGTTTCCGTTTTCCAGCTATACACCTTTTTGAATATATGCTCAGCAATTTTCCCAGTTAACTTCTCGACACGTGAATGCCAACTACTGTTCACGAAAAGACCTTTTTGAAGTCAATACGTGAAGGAAATTTAAATGCACAAGGTTTCGATTGTTAGGCTATATTTTTGAAGTATCAAATGTACATCGGTCATTATAGGTATCGGTAATAGTCAGGGTATTCTTCTTTGTGGCATGGTAGCATGGTTCACTATTTATTAAAAATATCCTCATAGAAAGCAATTGAGCACGGTAAACATTTATAACTAAAATGCAACTCATTTTATTTTTCAGTAATCACGATATTTTATATTTATACTAATAGCACACATCACATAATTTATTAAACTTATATATAAGCTGAACACTTTGCATTAACTTTTTAATGCATTTAAATTCAAAAAGCAATAAATATTTTTTTATTTAAATTTTTTTAAACTATTCGTATTTGCTTTGGTATTTTTTTTATTTCACATCACCCTTTATTTTAAGTATTTTAATTTTGCATTTGTTTTGTCATTATTATTAGTTTTCAAGATACTTATTAAGGTCATTTTTTTAACTTCACATGCCTATTTTTGTTTCTTTCAGCCTTTTTGCACTTATTTCGCTAATATTTTTACGTCGTAACAATATCTGATGTAAGGTATTGAGAGCAGATACTCTGATGGTCGTTAAGAGGTTTCGCTCTTGTTATTGGAAAGAAGTGAATTCAAATCCTAAACCAACTGCAGACACGTCGTCTTCAATGATAGCGGTTAATCTTTGTTAAGTATCGCATGATCGTAATGTCCTCCTTGTGAAATGATACATCTAGGTATTCTTATCAAGTCTCAATTTATTCTACTGAGGCCCTCTTTATACATGACAAAGACCCACATTCGTGGCTATGATGGCACACCCACAGATTGCTCTATTACATAAACGGACATCATTTCCACTACTTATAATGCTGAAATAGGAGGAATAATCTAGTAGCAGCTGGGCTTTAGGATTAATAAAAATAACAATTTGTGCATTATAGATGCGACCAAGTAATTTCTGTAATTTCAAGTGTTTTTCTTTTTTATTAGTGGAATTGTAAAGTATAACAAAAAAAGGAAATATTTTTTCATCGAATTTCTGTTTTTTCATATTTTTTTTTATTTTCTCTATTTATTTGTACATTAATTAATAATTTAAAACCATGAAATTTGCTTTTTCAAAGCGAATTTCTTAAAACAAAAAGAAAATGTAAAACATTTCTTTTTATCTCAAGAAAAGAGTTGCATTTTCTTTATACTATGCCTCTAAATAA
This sequence comes from Latrodectus geometricus, assembly GCA_026290005.1. NCBI lineage: Eukaryota > Metazoa > Arthropoda > Arachnida > Araneae > Theridiidae > Latrodectus > Latrodectus geometricus. The sequence continues at coordinate 2,909 of JAPDSC010097624.1, read as the reverse complement.
GGAAAAATGTTTTAAAAAATTGCAATATTATATACCAAAGTTTGAAAATTATATTGATTTTTCTTGTGATTATCAAGTAATTATGCAATTATCAAATAATGATGCAATGATCAAGTAAATGATATATCATTTACTTGAATTTTAAATTTATCATCCAACATTACTGTTTTCTCATTTAAAATATCAGTTTAATTTTAATCATTACATATATTTATGGACTCGAAATTGATATACATGTGTGTGTATGTTAAAGAGTATGTTTAATACACAAACAAATCTTTGTATTTATGACGTACACATTGCTATATTAAACATTATGATAAATAACTATGGATTTAAGATATATAAAGAAACAGAAATTTTAAATTATTTCTTAATTTAAGCTGAAACCATACACAAATGATATTTAATTATTAAATTTAAGATAATTGGCACAATAATATTAAACTATATTTAAAATTTTTGAAAAAATTACTTTTCATCAATTCAAGAGCATATAATAATTGATAAAAATTTTTTAATTCATACTATATTAGTGATTTTTCTCCCTGTTCATTGAAATTGAATATCGTATTTTATTATAACTATAATAAATTTTTATCTAAAAAAAAATAATAAATAAAAATAAAAAGAAAACATAATTTAAAATAATATATATTAGGATTAAAATACTCCTTAAACTATTTATTTTTCCAGGTAACAAAACTTTATTAAATAAATAAATATAGCAAAAATACATCTAACAACCAAAACTACAAGAAATGGTTTTAAACTGCAAAAAGAATTATTGAAAAAGATTTAAAAACTTCCTTCAGATGCTTTTTTTATTTATCATTTTATAGCTTAATATTAATTTAATAAAGTGCATTTGCATAAATATTTATAATATATTCTCTAACTTCAAAAAGAGAGAACTTTCTGGCAATTTAATCTAAAAAACTAAATTTTAAAAGGAGGAAAATTATTTTTTCTTAAATAAAATATTGCTTAAGTAATATCTCGGAATAATATCCAATAATAGTAAAAAATAAACTTTCTTTTATGTAATATTTATTTAATTATTAAACAGCATATTTATTTAGTAAGCTGTATAATACGATAACAATACTTATACTATTCTTTACTTACATAATGTATTTACAATTAAAATAATAAGAAATCTACATTTTAGTTTGAACGAAAAATTATAATTCAATAATTAATTTTCAGCTTTCATAATTAAATAATTTAATCCTAAGTTTAACTGTAAAATTTAATGAAAATCAAATAAACTTAAAGGAATAAATAATAATTAATTTTTTTAGGTTATATAGCTGCAGTAATTTTACAATAATAATTGTTTAAATTTCGCTGTTGTCAATATAAAATGATTTTTGATCATTAGCTCTAAATTAATTTGTGCTTGATTTAAAAATAATTATTAATTTTCCCCATTCTTCTGACGTGACGTAATTAATTTTTTTTTCTCTGTAACCGCACTCATTAGTTTCATCATTACAATCAATATTTTATTTAAGAATTCTAAGTGAGGATATTTTGAAAAATGCACTCAATTTTTATATTGAGTAAAAATTAAATTTGAATATTTATCAGAAGTTAATTAAAATGAAGAATCATAAAACATTAATGTAATTAAGGTTAGTGTGGTCCTAACTTTTCTATTTTGATATAATATAGTAATCGAAATGAAAGTAGTATTTTATTTTTCTTATGGAGTGACATTAAATTAATTTCATTTGTTGATTTTCACATTCTGCATAAGCATACGTCATCAGAAATGATAGTATTGTTTTTGTTTATAAATAGTTATTTAATCATTTTTCCTTTAATTGTTAAATAAGCAAATTACTTTAAACTAAAATTTTTAGACTTCTTAAACTAAGAATTTCCAAAAAGTTATTTTTTAATTAAAAATTAAAGAAATTGAAATTTTAATATTTTGGTATAATATTTTATATTTATAGCACTGAAATCAAAAATTATGATGGGGAAAATGAAATCAACTATTTTCAAATAAGATTTTCAAGGCTTTATTTATATATTTCGGATTCACTTTTCGAAACTGGTATAAACTGCATCATGGTCGATCTTTAGCTGATGTGTGACACTACGAATGTTTACATACATGTACAATTATGCCATTTCTGTCATCTTATTGACATTTTCGATGGTGGGCTCACTATATAAGAAATGAATATTTAACATTAAAAATACCTATCAGCACCTATACCCAGGAAATTTCATTTTGGCTGAATGGCAACTTTATTTGACGAGCAAGATCATGTAATTATGTTCATATGCTGATGTCTCGTGCTCAGCGTATTTCTTTTTTATTGCGACTTATTAATACGCGGGTGTCTTCGTAATGTTTACGTAACATTTTAAATAAATATTTTAAAGACGAAATCTTGTGTATTGTAATTTTGTTTAGAAGTAATTATTGGCAGGCCACCACACGTGTATCAAGATAAATAATCTAAGCGTATCATCATCTCATTTTTTCAGGTTAATAATTTATATCTACCAACGTGATATTGTACGCAAAAAAGTCTCCTGGGTACAACTTTGATATACCCCCCCCAAAAAAAAATTACGTGCCAAATCTGGCACTCCCTACGGACTTTTTAGGGTTGCTGTTTCTCATTTTGGTGTTGGTAATTTAGGTTTTTTCAGCTTTTAGGTTTTTTCTGTTGCCAAATTTAGTATTTTCTTGTATTTTGTACCATTTTTTTAAATTTTTTTTAAAAGTTTTTTATGTATTAATTATTTGTATTTAGCGAGAATCCCTCTTGGCGAGAAAAAAAGTCGCCAAACTTCCGATTTGGGGGGTATATCAAAGTAGTTCCAGTCTCCTGATAGCAGTCATATTTAGGTATGACAGAAAAAGGATTTCAAATTTAACATTACTA